>JAVDOI010000007.1:19597365-19874865 GCA_032191485.1 Leptoclinus maculatus | reverse complement strand
CTGGAGGACTGATTACAATTCAAACTTGCATCCTATCAGATCTTACTGAAATAAGCTTCTGATGACGGCAGACCTCTCCATGGATATCTGAAGTGTCAATTATTATAATTAAGCCTAACAAGAGTATCCATTTGGGGCACATGTCAGGACAGTATTCCTGCAGAGAAATGGCTGTGTTCATCTAATTAGACGCATTACTGCTTGCATTGTATCTAAACAGTATAATTGCCCAATTACAGTTTACTTAAGTACTTGGTACATTGAACTAAATGAATACACCGATAATTACGCTATACTATGAGTTTTGGTCTCTCCTGCTCACAATATGTAAGTCATGTTTTGCTTGAATGTCTGAAATTAATGAAACTTTATTTATAGCATGCGAATCTACGTATATCAGCCGCTACTGTCATCTCAAGACCATGCAAGGTAATAGCCAAAAATACGGCAACATTATTTTTTTACCCAGGCCTCTGTTTGATACAGTTTTAGTGAGTGTTTGGATTGTAACAGAACACCATGTGTGTGCTGACCCAGCCTGATCTTCCCACAGCGGTGTCAGGACCAGGCGGGGCGATGTGCGCAGAGATGCAGCACCAAAACAAAACAAACCGGTCTGAGGGAACATGTCTGTCGATCCAGGGTTCAGCGCAGCCACACAGGGCTCAAGGAGGACTCCTATCTAGATGGGGAAAGACATTCCCCTGAAATGAGCTTCTCTGGGATGAAAGCTTTGTGTGAGCTCCCCAGATGACCCACGACCCCGTCTGTATTTGTGCAGGGGGGAGCCCTGATCCTGGGTTCTCTGCCTCCCTGCCGGGATCCTGGGGAGTCGGGTTGGGGTGGCCTGACAAGCCCACCATTCTGCCCTCGGGTGTTTTGCTTTTGGGGTAAAGAGAGATCCTCAGATGAGCCGGCACTGTCGCAGCAGTAACCTTTCACCCCAGGAGTTTCAGAGGTGGGCCATAGGAGGCCGTTCCTGGAGCGCTGCGCTATCCCATGACATGAGTTTGAAACAAACTAATATTTCAACAAATCTTGAGATCTGTTGTCAGTGTTTTGCTTCAAAACACAGTTTGATGTTTTAATATTGTCTGAAAATCGTATGTATTTCAAATCTCAGTCGTGCGATTTTAACATAATGCACAGTCAGCATGATATCCACATTTTACTTGCCAGTAGCTGAGCAGAGCCTGGAATGTATCATCAAACTGGAGGCCAGCTCTGGAAAATCAAATCTGTGCGTGGAGGCGAGGAGAGAAGCTGTCATCAGAAACCTGTTTGCTCCTTTAATGTCTGCCAGCAACGGTGCGCTGATATCATCACACCCAATAGCCTCCGATAAGTCGCTCGAGGGACGAAAGGAGCAGAAAAAAAATCATACCCAAACCTGATATTGATACATTTGAAAAGTAAGGATGCTCAAAGTTCAACAGCAGCGGTCAATGAGACATGAGCACAGTGTACACATGGACTACGATGGCTAACCTCTGCCCTACCCCTTAGGCTTTGCAGGATGTCAGAGTCAGCCCCAAACACACCCAATTACAAACAAACACAGATGCCCCAAATTCCACTTTCACTTGAAACAGTTGGCTGACCCCCCTTTCCCCTCTGTTCAGGTTACCTCTACCCACTCTCACCCTCGGGCCAACGTTAATCCAATAGAGAGCTCGCTTTAAAGGAGGTTGAACAGGAGGACACTGTGGGTGACTGGTTGACTAACCCAGCCTCCCCCTCCTCTCAATGGGGAGGAGGGGGGACACAGGGATAGAGTCCATCTTGACCCGATTGTTACCATGACCCATCCCAGGTTACCTACACTTCCTTCCATTCCTGCATCTAGACAGTTTACCATCATAATCAGTTCTATATTTTTCTCCTTGTAAGCGTGTTTCCTAACTGTTCATCTGAAATCGCTTCATGGTCTCACCGCTACATATATCTCAGAGCTTCTCACTTCTCAGAGCACCAGCCGACCCCTCAGATCCGCTGTGCACAGTGCACAGGGCTTTTTCTGTAGTGGCTCTTCGGCTCTGGAACAGCGTGCCGGAGGCCAATAGACTCTGATAACGCTTTTAAGATGCACCTTTTATTCTCTGAGCTTTAACTGTGTTTACCTGTTTTTATGTTTTTATTTGATTCCCTGGGTTTACATTGTGTCTAAACTTGCTTCTTTTTTTATCTTGTTTTATATCCACAACATCGATGCACACATATGTCTTCATGCTTGTATGCGTGTACATATATGTCAATGAAATAATATAGATATAGAGAAAGCGGGAAAAAAAATTTGAATTTCCATCTTTCCCCAAAACACTTTATACTATACATCTTGTTCCACTATAGAAACTGTGTTATTGATTGAGGCAATCTAGTCTAAAGTTTACATGCTAGAGGCTCTGTGAGGCTGCCGGCACAACAGGGTTTTGAGCTAAATGCTAACATCAGCATGCTAGCATGCTCACAATGACAATGTCAACATGCTGATGTTCAGCAGATAGGATGTTTACTATGTACACTATCTTAGCGTGTCGTCTTATACAAATTAGCATCTGTAGCAATTGATCTGATATTGGCATCATCCTCTGGGACCATGAATGTGGAAAATCTCATTGCAAATTATACAATAGTTCAATATTTCAGCGTTTACCATGCCGCTAGCATGGCTAAGCAGGAGATGTGAGACTTTTTTGTGGTTACAAGAAAAGTACATGTTTCTGCTGGGCTGGTAGGGCTGACCGTATGTGTTTCTAGTGATGTGGAGATGAAGTGAGGTCACCATGTAGCTCTTGACTTAAAGAGCCCTCTGCCCTCAGTTGCTTGCACCTGAGGATTAGACCCATGACATGTCGGGGTGTTTGTGTCAGACAATATGTCATTCAGTTATATTCCTTGTTTTTGCCTTCTTTTTCTCTTTTGCCTTCTTTTTCTCTAACTCTCTTTTTTCAGGAACACACTACTTTTATTATCTCTTTATGTCCTCTGTCACTCCATTGCTCACGTTGTTAGAGCCAGAGTTTGTCACTAAAAGTGTCCCAGGAGGCTTAGCGTCCCAGGAGGCAATATCGGGATTTGGTTTTGTGGTTGCACCATGAAAGATCCTGACCAAGTGACATTCCTATTCATGCTCTTTGGTTGGCTCTGCAGCTGAGCATAAAGCCCCCAGGCCTGATGCACATTAGAGGCTACATTGGCCCAATAAACATGACATGTCATGAATACTGAAAGTTTCTCTTTGTAAAACAGACTTCTCTTTAACAATAGCGTTTATTATAATTGCTGTAAATTCAACCCTCTTGTGAATAGTAAGCCTGCTAAACAGATTGTGGCTCTTCACCTGCCATTTGGCAAAGGTGTCACTGCAGAACTGCATGCAGATAGATCACATGTGCATCTTCGACTTCCAGGTAGTCACTGACCCAACAGACAAGGTCGCCTAAGAGAGACAAACAAAGCTGTACTCATCCTCCTAATTGCCTGGAATGTCCTCATTGAGACAAGAAAGAAGCACATTCACATGGCGTTATAATCAGAGTCATGCTTCCTGCACTGAATTTCGGAGAACACTTGTTGAACAACTGCCTTGTCCTCTTTCAAATGGCTCTGTGTCTTACTCACCCATGCAGAACCACCACAGGACAATGTTAGTTCACAGCCTTGCCCATGTCTCCATTTCTGTAATGCAACATCCGTCCGCTGCCACTTTAAACAACATGTCCCCTTCTACTGTTGCTTTGATTGTTTTATTTGCTCGTGGTCTGAACGTCTGGGAAAAAACACTCTAGGAGAAATTACAGGTCTCCCAGAATAAGTTAATCAGGGTTGTGTTGGGGGGATCCCAAGGGCACATGTTGGCAAACATATTCCAACAGCTTGGCCAGTTGCCTTTGAAGGTTAGAGACACACAACTGCAAGTCAGTGCAGTGTGTAATCTGTTTTTTTTTTGGGGCTGCTAAATACTTCACTGTGTTCACCAGCTAGTTGCTGACTTTCTCTGTCTGCTGTTTGGTGTTGGTCAGAGTGGGTTTAACAGAACTTTTTTTGATGAAAACTACATTGATGAGAGCTGTGAGAGTGAACCAGAACAGTAAAGATGCGGGCTGTAAAACTAAAACAATTTGCTGAAAGATGCTAAAAAAACCTCTGTAGTATAGAGGGGAACTTCAGAGTCAAATGATAACAAGTATCTGTGTGTTCATCACTAAAAGCGACTTCATTTGATCCATTGTTAAGATAAAACAATGTTAAGTACAGCTTTTTTTTCAAGTCCAAGTTATGGCTCATGGAAAACTTTATTTTCTTGTGTGTTTATATGTGTGTTTCTTACATATTATTTATATTTCATTGGTGGGTATGAAATGTATCTGGTTTTATTCAGTATTTATTTTCTTGTGTGTTTGCCCACAGTGATATTTTGATATTTTTGTTTTGATTATCATTTTGAAAACACAGACCCTGAAGTGTACCACCCTGTTTAACAAAAAATATCTGATGCCAGATGCTGACAGTATTAATAATGTAGGATTTCTTTGAAAAGACAATGAAGTCCTGTCTTTATTTAGCAAGGTAATGAATGAATATGATATTACAAATAAGTATGTCAGTCATAGATATTCGCTATGCCAATTCAAACACACTGCATGTGATGCTGACTTAACTGTGATTTGTGGGTTTCAGATGTGATCTGAGTCAGCTGCAGTAGTCACCATTGTATCCAGGAGTCTGTAACAATTATAGTAACAAAGCTTTACAACATATAACTTGAGAACAGGGCCCCTGGCTGCCCCGCGGGCCTCTGCGATCACTGTTGTGCAGGGGGGTATTATTGTAAATCTATGGGCCTTCTTGGCACAATCCAAGAGGGTGTAGTCTATCTTTAACACTATGACAGTTGGCAAGTGGGCTGACCAAGCATTAAAGACACATGTTGGATAATACAAATGTCTACACACACGTTTGCCAAGATTGCTTCCACAAGTCAGCTCCTCGAATGGTGGCGAGAATTTTCTGACATTTCTACAATCCTGGATTTAAGATTAACATTTTCTTTTGTATTTTATAACCAGCCTTGACTTTGTAATCCCACTGAGGTCTTGTGTCCCTTTGGTTTAGTAATGAGCCATATTTCACAGACTTCAGCTCCTCTGGGGACTTTGATTTACTCTGAGAATTAGCAGACGTGAAGTAATTTATGGAACTATTTCACTGCATCATAAAGCTATGGAGTAGGCCATTTTCATATTCTTTATTATAATGCCAGCCATTTCCTGCCAAATCTGCATGAGCCGTGGCAGATTGACAGTAAACAGCTGTGTGAATGGGGGGCTAATGGGTCCACATGCAGGGGTAATGTTTCAAGCTGGGATAAGTTGTGTCACAATTCAGAGTAATTTCACAATCCTGATGTTTTTGAATTTGAAGCTTTCTTCTTTCGGTTGCTGAAAGCAGTCAAGTCGATGTGAAAGATGGCTTAAGACTGAATATCGGCTTATCAGAGTTAGCTGATGGTAAACATTCCCAAACTTGATGTATCTCAGAGTATCTCAGCAAAGGGATTTGTGGTAATGCTGCTCACAGAAAATAATAACTGGGATGTTTTTGTGTGGTTGATCCCGGTCTAAAGATAGTGACTCATATGGCAAACACAAGACATGGCAAGCCTGAGCACTAAACCTGTAAACTGTACTGCTGGAATTGGTGGCCTATAGACAATTAGAGTGGAGGGGTCCACAACGGGGTTTTGGCCAGAGGCCGATCAGGCCGCGTGATTTAGCCTGAAAGGTAGCAGCCATGATGGAGGGTCAAGGACAAAGGCTCCACTCACAAGTGCTCTTTTGCTTTACGCCTCAAACTCACGCGCATTGCCCTTCGATTGCTTATTGAATTACATCTAATCACTCAATTAAAGTCACATGGAGAAGCAGCATACGTTGTCTCCACTGAGCCACTGGACTCTGGATAACGGGCGCTGTGTTGTTGTTCGTGAGAAGTTTTAAAACAAGATGTCTGAAATGTCGTATTCAGTCTAATTTTTTTTTTGGGACATCTTGGGAAAGCACCACCATAAATCTATAGATCAAACTGTAACTACATCTCATTCATAGAACAGCTCACATAGAGTAGTATGAATTCACATGATCATTTGGTTCCAGATCTCTTAAATATATGCAACGTTTCCCCAAAACGTCTTCCGTATAGTTATACAGTTATTCAAATGTATTTATTTATAATCAAATAGATTTTGTTTCCAGACTTTACAAAGAATGATGTGATCAGAAAAGATGATCCTGTTAGTGAGAAGAGTTAAGAAGAGAACTCAAAGGTTGTCAAACAAGATGTCAGTGGTTTAAAGAAGAACAAAGAATTGTTAAAGATGATTTTGTCTGGGTTGAAGTAGCAGACAACCTGTTGTCAAATAAAAACAATACAGTCAGGCTGCCCTGAGCAAGTGATCACCAACATTTAATAACTGAGGGGTGTAAAAGGGAATCTGTTGCAAATGAATCATGTTGATGTGGCAGCATTTGGCATAAACAGCAGAAATCTAAGCATCTTATACGTAGTGTCAGCTGCACAGGCTGCTGCAACATCAAATTAACATGAACTAAGATTTTTTTTAGCACTTTCTTGAATCCATCCATCAATTCTGGAGGTAACAGGTGTCCTAACAGGATCTGTAGAGGTACATGTATAGTGAGTGCTTATCTGTTTCAGTTAGTGACTATTGTCATTATCAGATAATTATTATTTTCTCGATTCATCATTTGATCACGTAACATGTAAGAAACTGAGATGATTCAATTAATGTCAAATTTTCGTGTCATTCCATTTAAATGGTTCATCCTACATCGGATTATATGACACACAATTATACGACGTATGAATAACAGCTTTGACTTTCATGTTCTAAAGACAACAAATCATTGGTGCCAACCACATGCTAAATGTAGTTTATGAATGGAAGGGGAGTAAAAGTGTTTTCACAATTTCTACGTCCAGCAAATCTTCATATTTTAATTAATATGAAAAATGTACTAATTACTTAAACTGTAGTTTACATAAATACATGTATTGCATATATTCAAGCATCATAAAACATTATTGTGTGAAATTACTTCTGGTAGAAATATGTATCTGTATTTATCATGATAACCAAACAAAAAAACAATTATTCATGTTTAATTTTGAAATTTCAACAAAGTCAATTACACATTATTTGGAGAAATGAGTCATATTGGCATAGTTCCCTGTGTATGTCTAAGGCCTCATGCAGGGTCACTTCCAAGGTTTTCTCAATCTATACAAGTTCCATGTGGAGATCTACTGTGGCTGCAGCCGTTTGGGTGTTGAGAGGCAGCAGTGAGTGAGGAGGAAATGGGGTCTGGCATGTTGACTCAGGAGTAAATCCCCCCGGACTTCTCAAAAGGCTGCTATTAGAGTTTAATCACCCTGCGATCCTGGACACACTCTGAAGCCGAGAGGGATGACTGATGAGCATGCAGCATACAAAACTGTAAGCATCAACTCATCCAGAAGCTGCAATCAACGCTTTGGATGGATGACTGCAATCCAATGATGAGGACACAGAATAAGCTTTGAAATAAAAGTTATGTTACATTCTTCTTTTTCCACATTTCACGCTTCTTATTTCATTAAAAACTGGCTCTCGCCTGCTTTGGAACAATCGGTTTGTGAAGCCGTCAGATTATACTAAATTACACTTGAATGGCCATTTTATATAACCAAGTTATTCTTCCTCCTAGTTATATTTTATTAACTCAAAATTGTCAAGGCCCTCGCAACAGTGTTCTCGGTTTCTCAACAAGCCAGGCACTTAGTTTTCATTATGCACAGCTTATTTTTAGACAAAGGGCCCATTCTATTGTCTGCTAAAGGCAGAGCTCCAGGGAATTGTTTCAAGGGAATTTGCATAATGCTTAGTGACTGAGTCTCTATTTTAAGTTGAATTTTTTCCAGACATGGCTGCTTGAGCTACCAGAGAAAAGAAGAAGTGTGGAGAGAAATGGACTATCAAAGGAAGGAACTGAGCTTTCATGTTGGGACACTTTGATTGTGTTACAGATTGGTTCCAGGTGAAGCAATTCTGAAAGGGAGGAAATCCAAGGGAAAAGAGAAATTCTTAACTAAGGATGGCATTGCCAGGATTTAAGCATCAAGGGAAGATTTGGAACAACAGGTGTAGAGAATCGATGAAGCTCAAATGTTGTGGTGGGTGGCAACTCCCTGCTGTGCTCCAACAGTTTGAAAAAGTGTCTTTTTAAATCATAGACAAGAATTTCATTGATGAAAGCCAGTGTTGGAAAGTAGTAATTCAAGTACTGTACATAAGTACAGTTTTGAGGTCGTTTCCTTTGTGTGCTTTACTGTATACTTCTACTCCACTTTATTTCAGAATGAAATGTTGCACCTTTTCTTCCACATTTATTTGGTTACTACTTACTTTTGTCACATGTTATCAGCTTTAGGGCTATACAACTAAACAATTATTTTCATAAATGATTCATCTTCTGATGAATTTCTTGATCTAGTAATTAATTGTTTGGTCATAGATCACAATATCCCAGATCACAGGGTGACGTCACCAAAATATTCAGACCAAAGAAAACTAAAATTATCAGATTTGAGAGAACCCAGATCCATCAAATGTCTGTCATTTTAGCTTGAAGTTAATCGACTCATCGTATCACATGAAATAGATGATGCATGAACCTACCCAGGATAAAGTTAAAATTGGCCACATCTCGACCAGCTACAACATTAAAGTGATGCTCTCTTGGAGTATTTTCACTTCTTCCATTACTGACAACAGCCATACAAAGTCTGTAAGTGTGTTATTTAAAATCCCTGCCCAGTCAATTTTCTGTCCTGAAGTTCTTCATGATCCGTCCAACTGTGGTCCACCATCCTGCCAGTGTGCCTGCTGCGCTGGCTCTCTGCAATGATTGGAAGCAGGCATTGCATGGGAAGTCCAATTAGAGACGGAAATTGCACATAGCCCGACGCTGTGTAGCCACAAGTTTGCCGCATGGTCACTTACCTGCACATCTGCACAGATTTTTTAAAAGCAGTAGCCACCTTTTTCCACCACCTTAATTGGAGTTTCCATCACTGATTGCTTGAAAGAGAAATACACTTACACGGTCTGCTTCCCGGTAACGGTCTGGCTTTTTACTGATGTCTGATGAGAAGGAGGTGGAAGTCAGGTTTAGATTCATACCAGGAGGTTTTTTTATGCTCATCTAAATAAAACAGGTCTAAATTGATGTGGTCCCTGACATGTGTCTGGATAAAATATGATATATATGATAGTGTTGTGTTTTAATGAGAAGATGGATGAATTGTTGGCTGAATAAAAAGAAGAATTAATCACTAAATTGTTAACGGAAATAGCTTACTTATGCACATGTAAATTAGAAATAATTTGTCTACTCAAGAGGACAGGTTTACTCTTTATAACGAGCTGCTCTCTCTGCTTGCAGCACAGACAAAGTTCACCTTGGACCTGTAACACCTTATGGACTCATGGTCATACCGGACCCTCAAGAATGTTTCTTATGTTTCACGTTAGTTCATTTTCTTGACTATTCATCCATGAAAGTACAACTAGTCAGTGGTTTTGGAGTTATAAAACACATAATACCCATTATTTCTAAACCACGCTATGTGGTCTTGACATGCAGCAGTTATTATTCTGCAATATTGCTGCTTGCCCGTGTCAGTCAGTTTAAGAAAAAAAATGGTTCACCTAACACCCCACCCATACCATAAGGGAAGCATGTTTGATGCAGGTCTTGGATCAGAGCCTCGTGTGCTATATGTGTAGCTGGTTCATCAGAAGCCAGGAACACTGCTCAACATGTGGGGATCATTTCAGGGGGGGGTGGATGAGGTGTATGGCCAAAGAAACATATGTAAAAAACACCCACTAGATTGTCTCAAAACTGATTTACTACACTTGTATCACATATTTTTGCAGATCTAAAGAATTTCAGCTATGATAAATGCATTAGTGTGTCAGTGTATGCATTTGTTAAGACAAACCGCCTCAGCAGTGGTGGAATGTAACAAAGGGACATCTTGGGAAATTTGCTTTTTCACATTCTTACCGAGAGTCAGATGAGAAGAGGAGAGGTAGCAATCTCAGTCATGTTACAGTGAATATGAAGCTACAGCCAACAGCCAGTTAGCTTAGCTTAGCTTAGCAAAAAGACTGTAAACAAAGGGAAACAGCTAGCCTGCCTCTGTCCAACGGTAACAAAAGATGCACCTACCATGGACGATTTTGGGGCCAGGCAATCAGCAGAGTCTCAGGAAGTTACTGGTCCCAGCCAGACCAGCTGTTTCCCCCTGTTTTAAGTGTGTACTAAGCTAAGCTAAGCTAACTAACTGCTGGCAGTAGCCTCATGAGAGTGGTATCGATCTTCTCATCCAACTCTCAGTAAGAGTGCAAATAAGCATACCTCCCAAAATGTGGTATTCCCATTGATTCTACATTACATTTCCAGTCCACTACAGTTTGGGAGTAAGTATTATACTTTTCGCCTATCTGAAAGATATAGTTACTACAAATTAAGATTTTACACATAAAGCATGTTTGATCTTATAAAATATGATGCATTTAGATTAAACTACACTATAAAATGAGCTCCATCTCAACCAACTAGTAAAAGGCTACTGATACATGAATGCATTATTAATACTAATTCAATAGTATTATATATAATAGATTGACTCAAACAGGGACCTTTTCCTGCATTGAGTACTTTTATATTTCATACTTTGAATCTAGGGTTGGTAATTCATCTTCAAAAACATTTTTATTATATTTGTTGAAATTCTCTGTACATCATGACAGCAATCAATACATCAAAGGCTCTGACAAACATGAGTATTTTTACTTTGCTACTTTTGTTTTAGTGGATGATTTAAATACTTCCTTCCCCACTGTGCTCCAGTCCCTCTGCCTCTCTGTTTGACATTATAGCCTGCAGTCATCCAGGCTGAAGCAGTAAACATAATAATAATAATCACAGAATCACATCACACATCTATACACAAGGCTGGTGGGAAGGTCGATGAAAGGATGGAAATATTCTGTGAGATTGTAAGAGAGAAAATATAAGGTGGCAGAAAAGTTGAGATGGAGTTTTTCTGAGGCCCCAGAGGTCTCCTACATAATAAATCCTCAGCACGTATTTAATCCAGTCAGAGGACAAGCCCGGTGAGGGCTAAAGGATGCACACTTATTACTCACAAATCCACCTCTGAATGTGCTGCCCCCCCAACCCCCAAAACTCTACTCCCACAGCCTGTCCTCCATCCAGACTGCAGGCGCTACGGGCTATCAGAGAATCGGAGCAGGAATGTGACTCCTGACAGACACATCTCTCAGGACCACAGACTGAATATGTTCCCAATTAGCTCCATCTGATAATGTGTGAGTGCAAGTGAAACCCAAAGCGGGCATGATCAATAGCACTTGACTCATTGTGTCAGATGGGTTTGACATTGACAGGCCACGCTGTGATTAATCACCTTGGTGCTGCAGATAATTGTCCAACCACATCTTCCTTTGTAGGTGTCGTTGAACTCTTACGGTCATGTCTGTAGTGCTTTGAATATGGCTCGTCACTTTCAGTTCAGTTCTAATTAATCTTTTCTTGAACTGGCATCAGTTCGAAAACCAGCTTTCCCTTAATCGGCCTGTCAGTTATATTACACATGCACAGATACAGACTTTTTTTTCTTGTGCGTTGTCCCGTTCACCTGGACCAGAAGTGCCATCTGCTGTTCACACTGCACACTGCAGCAGAGTGAGGTCGATGCATGGTGGTTGTTTCAGTGGGGTGAGCAGTTTGATAAAAACAAGCTGCGAGCAGTTGTGGTTTCATCCTCAGAAAGTCTCCTTGGTTTCCATGCCCACAGCTGGATGTTTTTAGGTTTACCCGTACGGGACTGCTGTGACATGGGCGCTGGAGATGAAACAGGCCTCCCTCGGCACACAAACACAGCACTACACTCCCGGCCTTGTGTACAGCTGGTAGGGATGACACAAGAGGCACAGGGCTTTATTGAGTCCTGCTGAGGCTGCTGTGCAAGTTAGGGCAGCGCTCTGGCAAAGCTCAGCCTGCAGGGCAACAGAGGAGAGCTAGCCGATGCAACGCAGGCCGCTTGGCCGATGCTGTGGGTCTCTGTAGACCGGTGTGTTGTGTGTGTCAATGTCGTGAGATGAGACCTGGCATCCCCTCAACTCCCTCAAAGTCTCATTAAACTCAGTGAACTCTTTGTAGAAAGAGAGCCCCAGATAAAGACAACATCCTCCTTTAAACCGCAAGTTCTGTTTGGGACTCCCAGCTTTACTTGACATCTCAAAAAAGATACTTAAAGTTGTTTTATCAGATTGATCTTTAATAACTTTTTTTTGCTTCCAGAAAGAGGTGCTTTACTTCTGTTTGAGGTCCAAGAGACCACAGCTGTAAACAAGAGTCTACTCTACAGTCATGCTAGAAGCTCTGTGTGAGGCTGTACTACGGTGCTTTGAACTAAATGCTAACACATATAAACATTTGTTATTTAACAGTAATCAACAAATACAGCTGAGGCTGATGGGAATGTAAATATTTTGCAGTTATATGGTTGTAAACATAAGTATTGGACAAATTAAAAGTTTACCCAGATGATGGCGCTAGATGAAAAGTTAAGGGGTCACCAAAGTTGTTAGGATTCAGTGGACTCACCATTACGGTTCATAGGGTTCATCCACCATGAGTATCTGTACGTGATTTTGTGGCGATCCATCTGACACTAGTCAACTTGTCAAACGTGTCAACCTGTTGGTGATCAAAATGTCATCTTGTCCATTTGTTGTTGAGATATTTAAGATGTTTCAGTTGTTGAATATTTTAATGGACCAAAGTGGTGGACCGACCGACCAATAGATCGACATTGTCATCCATAGAGCCACGCTGCTAGTTCAGCCAAAATGGGTTGTGTACAATGCTATTGGGATGTCTGTTAATGGCATTATACAGTATAACAGTTTGGTATAACAGGGAACAAGAGTTAACTGGCCTCAAACAATATCACTATGTAGGATAACGTATGTGTCTTTGTCTGTAAATTACTTTTTCACAAACTAAAGGAATAGATATTTGTTCATACTTTGCCTAAATAACAAACAGAACAGGAAATAGTTCCACAGTTACCACTTTTTTTTTAATATTGGGTTTTAATGCAGTCAGAAGGAAAAAATATTTGAAGGAAAGAAATTTGCAGGTTTTGCAATATTCATAATTTTAATTTTTTTACTGCAGCGTTGTGGTTTGTGAGACCCCAAACAAAGAGGAACTAAAGCTAACGTCAACAAAGCACAATGTAGTTTACTGAGCTACTTCCAATACTCTCATTTATGTAGTTACTATGTTATTTATCTACACATATCTTAAGCCTGGTGTTCAATATGGAGCTGAATTGTTGTTGAGACCACCGTGCAGTCATTCCTCAAGCATTACTTAATACCACACTGACAATTCTTTAATCTGCAGACCTCCAAAAGAGCACAGGCCCGGCATCCCTCTGTGTGCCTTTACAGTATATTCTCATCTCTATTGTGGGAAAACTTGTTAGTTTCCCTACAAGTATCTCTTTTAGCATAAGCGTCATGTCAGCCTGGGTGGGTTTTTAACTCTGCTTCTTTACTCCTCCCTCGCCTATGAATAAACTACTGTCAGGCACGCTAAAGGCATCATCCTGGAGCTTCTGTGCGCTGCTATCTTGCTTTACCCTCCTCTCCTCCTTTTCTCCTTTGTCTTTGTTGCAAATTGATTCCCTATCACATTCTTCACCCACTTTATAACGCCAGTAAAGGCTGATTCTCTCAGCCGCTAATACGGTGTGGTCAGGCGCCTTCGCTTCCAACCTCATACGCAATAGCAATTCATGGTTTCAATTATTGAATTTATGTCTGTAAAGATAACTGGGGATGGCAGGAGGTTGTGCGATGGCACTGCAGGAGCACGACTTGTGGCCAGCTCAGAGCGAGTTGACAGCTGGCAGACATGAAGAAGACTACTGAGGGACACCAGCTTTGAAGACAGACAGCAATGAGGGAATGCAGAGACAGTGAATGTTACAGCCCAAAACATCATGACTTCATTAACATCAATTTCTTTTGTTTCTCTCTCTAGTATTCACTCTCTTCTTGCCCTGCCAGGAGAGTTTATTATGAGAAAGAGCTGCATCCCATAATAGATTTGCAATAATGAACAGAATAATATTCAGGCCATAGTTGTGTCCCACTTTCATATTCACTATTTGCATGAAGTAATCTTTATAGTATTTTGTTGTTTTGCAGTTGGTGTACAAGAAGTCAACATACTTTACTGTCTACTGACAGGAAATGATACAATGTGTTTGACGTCTAAAGGCAATTATAGTAGAACTTTTCAATACAACCGGCTATTAAACATTCAAAATTAGATTTTGTTTTACAGCTCCTCCATTTCTTTTTTTACAACGCAGTGTTCCTTTACAGCACACACAAAAATCAGGGTTGTTTTAGTTACTGAGTATATTTTAAATGTGCTATGTAGTATGCACAGCTTCTGTGTTATTATTCCTTTTAATGCCTGGATTTGAGGTTTATCTGTAATTCCCAGAAAGACACTCACACCAAAGATTAACTGTGTTTCTCTAAATCGAAATTTATTTAATAGTAAATGTCCAAAAAGTCGTGGGTGCATGTCCAGAGAGGTGCAACAGTTACAAAAGACACACAGCTCCAAAGTCAGTAAAATGAGTATTGCATGGAATCCCTCGATCACTAGAGGGCGCCACCAGTTCAACCTGGTAATACAGCACAATCATTCTGATCAGCATTTTTCAACATGGACTTTGTACTACATTTATAACTTGAAAATGTCGAAACATTTTTGGTAACAATTTACAGGTCTGTAAATTCCTAGTGAATTCTAATCTTTTATAAATAATTCTGTTTTCCGATTAATTAACACTGTAATTTAGATACAGTCAGTCCAGCAGGTTAGCGAAACATCCAAACGTGAAATTTGTCCGCAGGCAAACATATAATTCAACATAAATGGAGAATTTAAGCTTCCAATAATGAATGAATATTTACTTGGATTTTAGATGGAGCAACTCCTTTAACGAAGCTTCTATTTTCACTATAATTTACACCAAGTCACATAGTTCTTCCCAGGAATTTCTCAGGAAATTACTAACCATAAAATAAAACCTTACTGAAATTCTCATTCACAAACTTTGACCACACGTTGAACAGATGACTTTGAGGTGATGAAACAGTGTTGGACTAAAAGAAACTTGACAAAGACTTAAGTTGTGTTCATTGCTAAAGATCTAAAATTCCAGTGTATAACAAACAACTATTATTGCATTTTTAAGTATTGCCAGTATTCAAGCTTTTTTTCTTCGCATTTAAGGATGAAGCTTATGATTAAAAGCTTTCTGTTATTGCTGGTGCAGTCTTCATTCGTCTCCAGCAGGGAGCAATGCAGAGATGCAGCCTCTCATTTCTGTGTTAAAATAATTTCATATGAATGTCAGATGCATTACAACGCCTGCAGGCTGCAAAAAGTCTAGTTTATCAATGGTTCATTCCCTTTGAAGCCAGTGGGAAAAGGCAGGGTGACACTTTTCACTCTGCTAAACCATGTTGTTATTGTTGAGTTTGGTCCATTCAAAGATGTCCTGCTCGCACACAATGTCTGAGTTGATGAGCAGGTAGCGGTCACCCACGCAGAAGTGCTTCTGGCAGGCGGCACACTTGAAGCACTCCAGATGGTAAACCTTGTCCCGCACGCGCATTGTCATCTCAAATGCTCGAATCCTCTTCTCACAGGAAGCACATAGACCGTCCTGACCGAAAAGCCTGAATGGATGAGAAGATATCAGCATAATACTGAGATGTACATGGAAAGCATGAAACTTTAAGGAATCTCTTGAGTCTCTATTTAACTACTGAGGATAGTTTCCCCTGGCCTTGTACCTATTCTGGAATAACACTACCTGACCTCAGGATTTCTGTGATCCAGTTTGTGGTCGCTTGATTAAACACAATAGGCACAATATTAACAAAAATAATAAACATCTTAAACATTTTGACATACAGCAAGACCGGGTCACAGGATTAGGCTATAATGCACAAGTGTATACATTCCTGCAAACAACACATTTCCACCGAAATTCTGCAATAGTGGGACTTTCAGGGGCCAGCCTGTTCCTGACGCATAAACAACACATGCTCCCCAAATCAAACTCGAGCATAACTTCAATCTGCACTACACATTTGCCTTTGCATTTTCCTGCAGACTATGAAGTCAAACTGTCCAGCAAGAAGGAGGAAAATAAATCCAGATACAGGGCCAAGCTGTTTCCCCATGTCCCTTATATATATATATAACAATGCACTCATTAAAAAATTAATAAATTAATTTCAGCTGTGGAAAACAATTGGTGTCCTTGTGGGTATTTGCAGCACCAGCGCAGTGTATGTCGGATTGACCTAAAAATAAACTGAAGTGCATATGTTCTCTGTAAGGAAGAAACATGTCACCCAGCGCAGCAATGTGGCACATTGATGTGTTTTTAAATAGTTTTTGACAACAATGGAGGCCTCAGGCACGCAGGAATAAGATATGTACCAGGCGTTTGGCTACACAGATGTTTACACGTATGTCTCGCTAACTAACAAAGTGCTTGATTCAATCATGATGTTACGACACCATCGGACCAACCTGAGGTAGTCTCTCCGACACAACTTTCTTCCCAGCTTGTAGTAGAGCCGTCGGCCCACCTCCCCGAGTCGACAGCCACACAGGTCGCAGCTCAGGCAGTCCTCGTGCCAGTACTGCTCGATGGCCTTTAGGAAGAATCTGTCACCAATGCTCTGCTGACACCCGCCGCACATCAGCAGAGACGGTGGCATCTGGAGGACTTCATCCACCGGCTCCCTGGATGAGAAAGAAGACTGATAAGAAAATCAAATACACCAAATGATTGTTTCCTCAATTAATTTAATTACCTGGAAACCTACATTAGAATATGATTTCAAATCTTTGTTAATTTGTTAATATTTTCAGCTCGAAGCCCAAACTTCCAACATGATCTGGATTCGCCATTTATTAGTCCACTGATTCTCAACTGTCCATCCTAAGTAACTTGTACATTTGGAGTTTGATGCTGTCCACCTGAGGGAGCCATTGGATATTGTTAAATACAGAACTGTAGCCACACATTTTCCCATTTTCTTTCCCAACAGGAAGCTTTAAGGTTGTTGTAATCATCTTATTCATATGTTCTGTATCGGATTGTTCCAACTCTTCATTGAAACCATATGAAGGTTTGTGAAATGCTCAAACCCAGGAACCCTTAAAGTTTTTGTTGCTACACCATTTGTAAATATTGTATATGTCTTGTGCATCATCTCAAGACCTGACAAATTTGGTATTCAATTATTCCACTCGAATTTAAAGTACAGTTCTGTGTGTTTGAATAATGTTTGGATGCAAAGTTTGTAACTGATCAGGTAACGGGAAGCTGCTTTTGAGGTGGAAATACCTCTTATAGGCCTTTATGCCTAAAACAATGTAGTGTTGGTGCAAAAATAAGCTGTGAAATTATTTTATTTCGATTTATTTAGCCTGCAGAGTTAAATATCGTAGCCTACCTTTAGGAATCTTGTTCTGGGAAACACAGAACTTTTGCTTGCCAAGAGCTATCTTTCCTCCCTTACACATTTAACATTTTGCCCTTGGACATGAACGAGATAATTTTTCTTGCTTATCAGCAGGAGATTCCTGGACCTCCATGCTATCAGCCATATGCAGTTATTGTATACGCGAGTCTGGCTGTCAGATAAGGCGTCCTTGTTTTTTTACCACAACATATCAGAAATACATCTGCCAGTTTATATACCAATAAGCTACTTACTCATTTGCTTCCAGCGCCTTCCTCTCTATACTGGATGTCATGTCTAATGATGTCCAGCCGGATCCAGATACGGCTTCAGCGGCTACCTGTGAAGCTGCCTGCGGGCACCCTGAAGCCACGACACGCTGCACCTGCTCCCACAGCCTTCGAGACGCCGGCTTGAGGCTTGTTGTGTGTTCAATTAATTGGCAATTGAGTCCCGTGGAAATGGCCGCAAGACAAGTCAATTTCGCTCTAAGCAGCTAAGCTGATGATGGAGGACACTGTCACCATTTCCTGAGGCAATAACCCGCGGTGACACTTTCATGTCTCTCAAGTATATTGTATCATCCTGCAGCGACTTTGCACACCGTCCGTTCTTTAAAATAAAACACCATCAATCCGATCTAAATGGACACTTTGCGGGGATCTCCGAGTCCGTGGGTCTTTTTTAAGTGAGCGGGCTGCAGACGCGCTCCTCCGTATGAAGCCGCGGTCACCGTTATTGTGCGGCAGCAGCAGCATCGTGTTTAAATACGTCGGGCCCCCCTCTCCGTCTCTGCTTTCGTTTCCCTCTTCCTGCTCACGACTGTTTGACAATGGGGGGAAATCGGTCTTAAAGCGACAGCTAAACACTGAACACAGCCTGCTCTGTCAGGCGGGGAGTTTTAGGTCGTGACTGAGACTAATGAGGTCGTTACATGCTTTGCTTCACCAAAGTGCCGATAGGACAAAAGATAACGAGTGGAATGATATCATTAGTACATGCCTTGTGTAGTTTCTAGTTAGTCACAGTGCGTCTCATTACGTCCATTGTAGAACATATGTTACACATATCCAGTACTTTCTGATCTTATGATTTGATCCTTTATAAAGGACTTAAGTTGTTAAGGACTTTATCAATGGTTAATAAGAAATGTTCTATTGTTTTATAGATCAGTTATAAGCCATTAACTAGAACAACTTTTAGGTTAACAGGTTTTGAAAAATCTCTGGTTGGCAAGTCATTAACAGTAGTGGAAAGCACATTTACTCAAGAAGTACTTCAGTACAATTCTGAGGTAGTGGTACTTTGCTACTTTGTACTACTTCACTATATTTCAGAAGGAAATGTAAAATATTATATATATATATATATATATATATATATATATATATATATATGTTTATTTTTTTTCCTTCACTACTTGTATTTGAAAGTTAATATTAGTATTTTTTTACAAATAAATATATTGATTTTAGAAAACAAAACATGATTAACTTTAAAAGGTGATGTATTGTGTAGCTGATTAGATGTATTCAGGTTGGAGTTGTGCAACACTGTGTTGGGATTTATAAAGGTCATCAATTTGTTACTTGTCCCGCAACAAAACTAACAGGAAAGCCCCTGAAGTCCCCACAATCCTTAATATATTTAATATTGTTGCATAAGATAATAACTTTGAAGACAAAAGATTGAAGACATATCATCTTTCAACCTTGAAGGTTTATAATGTATGTCTGGTTAAGGTGATTCTATTGAGTACTTTTACTTTGATATTTTAAGGTAATCTTTCTCATCAGGGCGGAAATAGAAGAAATACCTGTTTTATTTGTACACCACACAAGAAATAAACATGTCATCACATCATGAAATGACCAGCAGATGCAGAGAAAACAGCAATCACATTACAAATGATATCACATATGGTGGAATAGCCTATTAAGAGGGTTGTTTATAAAGAAAAGGGTTTATCATCTGTTTCTTCATTAGGATCGTACATACGTGTTTACACTTAAATATAACATATCAAAAGTAAAAGTGCCCTTGTGCACAATCGGCAGTTGTCATGTTATGGGTTGTGTGGTTGAAGCAAGAACATTTAGAAAGTTTTGTATGTGAATTCATAATCTGCCATTTAACCAGTAGCTTTCAGATGAATGTAGTAAAAAGTACAATATTTCCCTCTGAGATGTAGTTGAGTGGAGGGAGAAAGTAAATAAAAAGGATATACTTAAAGTAATAGTATAGCTTGTATATACAGCTCTTGAGTAAATGTAGTTACTTTCCAGATCTCTTGAAATCTCTTGAAAATTCTTATGGGTTTGTCTTCTTTACATAGCTCTTGGATCACAAGATAGACCTACAGACTTCAACTGCAGAAGACTAATGCTGAAATACCCCCAAAATAAGCTCTTTTGAAAGTCGTCTCTGTGAGAAATGAATGGAATGATATTTCTACATAGTTGGTGTCCTCGCGGCCTTTCCTTTTTCAAACCAGAGCATGCTGTGGGCTCTTTCTCTTATCTGCTGCCAAAGCCTCGGGGCTGCCTGCAGGAGGGAGGGACACAAACAGCAGTTGGACTGGGCCAGGAGATAAAGCACCTCAACTCCAGTAACCACAGTCAGCTCCTCAACCAGATGCAACAGAGGAAGATTGCAGGCAAACTCTAAATTCAGCCTGAATGCACCCTTGGGCAGTTGTTGGACTGTGTAGGCTCACTGGATAGATACCAAACTGAGTGGGCCCAGGAGCAAGGTGAGCATGGCACTGTGTTCTGCCAGCTACAGAAAGCAGAGCAGCTTGACAGAGATAAAACTCTGAATTATCACTAAATTGTCCTTCAAATGAAAAGTTTCCCATTGCTAGGTTTTTGCATAATGTCTTTGTACAACAAAACAACTCGGTGCAAAAGCTATGATGGCTTCCTTAGTCTTATAAATAAAAATTCCCACACTCTTAAAATCACCCCTTTAACTTCAAGGTAGCTGATAAAAACAATCTCACCACAAGGTCCACTCAGCAGCTGATCTGGAGCTCTCCATATCACACTGTTCCTCCGCCCTTCAAGTATCCATGTTTTATTTGCACTTTAAGGACATCTAATCCATGTTGGCTTACAATTTGAGATTTTAGGTTAATTCTTCACAATCTCCCCCCATGTCTATTTTTTTCTTTGAAAATTCAATAGAATCCTTGGCATCAGCAGGAATTTTAAATAAAGTTGAGTGGGTTTGTAGTGTTTGTTTACACAAAAGTCTTTGTAATTATGAACACAACTGATTGTCTGGGGAGTTCATCGGTACCATGATGTCTCAACCCTCCAACATGTCGAGAAACAAGAGAAGAGAAAGTCAGTACTGATATGACACCCAAGTCATCACTTCTTCCTGTGGGGTTGACTGAGAAAGCCCGGAGGATGTGCAACTGGCATGCACAAATTAAGCTTTCCTGGGGGGTTGGTGCACACTGCATCCCCCCCCCACACACACACACACACACCCTTGCATGATGGTACCCCTCTCATGGTTTCCCCGATAGACAGGTTGACTCCAGATGGTTCAGTATGATAGGAGTAACACAGCTTACCATAAAAACTAGCTTGTTGTCATTAGGCGATAAAACCCTCGTCTGTGTCTTTAGGCTTCCTAAATGTCACCAGAATGAGAACGCAATAAGCTTCATGTCTACATTTTAGTTATTAAAATAAGATTTGTAAATATTTAATAATTCATATTATGTCATGGCCAAAACAGGCAATCTTTCTTTCTGCTTTTATTACTATTGTGGAGTTTGGGGCGCAAACAGTTAAGAATGCAGACAACCTTTTGGGAAGTGGTGTCACTCATGTCCAGCTTCCTGTTTTGCCTGTTTGGTACTGAGAGCATTATGGAGTTGAAAGCAGTGTGGAATTCGAGGGCAGCTGGAAAATGAGCGTCAGCACTAAGCAAACAGCTGAATTCTACTCAACAGCTATTTCTTCCATCATTCAGCAAATAATGTGAATTACTACAAGTCACAAGTACTCTACTAAATAGCAAAGTATAGCAAGGCTGATGCAGGATATGCAACCATTATCCACCATCTTGCTGAATCATTAGCGATTCAAATAGATCTATTAATTAGTAATGGAACAAAGATGGTTATCCATACATCATGGACTATCTGGACACAAACTTGCAGGCCCATTTCCTAAAATAAAGGCATCGTGGATGTACTGTTGGCGCTCTGATAGCACAAACTCTGGAACCGCAATAGCAAAGCCGACCGCTTCCTGCCTAATCTGAAGTGAAGAGATAATTGGCAACTGTTTCAAAGCCCTCCTCCTAAACGGCCACAGGTCTACTGAAGTGGAGATGTTTTATTGTTCACTGTTTCCACATGGGTTTAAATTACTGTGAGATTCATTGTAAGTTTTAAAATGTCGAGGTGTAAAGATCAGAGGTCAGACGAGGAAACACCCTGGAATTCTTTTAGAAAATGGCCGGTGGACAGTGTTGTTGTTTGATTGAAATACAGCAGGCTGCGGAAATGAGTCACTCGTTGAAAGGGAGCATCGCTTACCCTCGGGATCCTCCCATTATCAGTATTATCCCTAAAAGAAAACACTTTCAGTGGAACAGTGCAATCAAAAAGCTGTGCTGCCATGTTAACTGCTTCCTGTATTTGGCAAAACAAAAGAAAGCTGGATTCACATTCTTCTGGTCAGTGTGCTCCCCTTAAAACACTGATGAAGCAAAAACAGAAAAATATAAATGCAGCCCCAAATATATTGGAAATGTTAGATACCAAAAAGTGTTCCCTTGTTTTCAGCATTCATTCCATGTATGTAGAAGTAAGCACATGTTTTGGTCTCTTAATAGTATATTTGTCAGTCAATTCATTAGAAAAGGATTGTAAGTCTACATATTTCAGAGTCAGAGGATGCACATAAACTGAACATTTTCTCTAATCAATTTTACTGCATCAATTTCTGTTGTTGAACATACTGCTGAGCTTTACTGACACCTATTGGTTTAAGGTGGCAGTACAGATAGCAGCATTGGCACGATGTCTGGAACCATCTATGTTCATTTGAGACTTTACATTGACTTAAGTGTTTGCACAGATAATTAAATGATTATGAATTCACAAGATGGGAAACATGAGAATTGCATCATTCAATTTCGTTTTTTTTCGGGAGAGTTTGTCTACTTGGAGTCAGGACAACAGGGATGTTGATGCATGAGATGCAGATGGCTTTGTGGTTGTAAAACTGGCAGATTGATATTTCTAGATATAAACAACATATTAGAAAATACTGTATATCAAGATTTCAGCAACATATGTTTGTGCACTTTCTCTCATACAGGTGTGCGAATTTAAACTAGCAACCTTGCGAGGATAATCTTTCAATAGTGAATGTTACATCCATCTGGATTAATAACACATGGATACATTTCTCCATAAGGGGCAGACCACATGGGCAGCACAGGGCAAGGAGTGTTCAATAACTCTCCTGATGAACAAAAAGGTTAACTTGTTAATCTTTCTGGAAAAACAATTGTAACCAACCGTATAGACAATTTCTGATCATAATTAAACTACATATGAATATAGGTATTGTTTTATTCCAATTACAGATGTATTACATTTGTTTTACAAAATAATCTGGACAGGTCTGGCTGACTCAGGGTGACTCAAACAGCCCTAGATCTTTCTGACAATTTTATATTCCAAAATAACTTTTAGACTCATCTAATGTAGTATTGTATTGCTATGATTATTGTTGTTATTGTTAATATTATATTTGGTTCATGGATGAAATCTTAAAATATCTATAATTTGGTTTTAGTTGTGTGTTTGGTTTCTGGATTTGGAATTAGGCTTTTGCCATACTGCTTGTAACTTTATATTTTGTAAAGCAGTTACTCAAATGTAACGTTGAGCTTGAACTTCAAACTGATGTGCAAAACATAATACAGTCATGTATTGTCTTTAGTAATGTGTGTAATTAGGCAGCTGTGAACCATGCCAACACATGCTTACAACGGGATGGGACAGCTGCTGCAGAAAGAAATACTGTATAAGGCACAGAGATATAATAGAATAGCCTAATCAAAGCTAATGATTGTGCAGATTTTCTGCCAAGCGGCTGGTGACTTTTTTGCCTGATCACAAATAGCAGCTTCATAATGTTTAATTATGGGAAGGTTAGCCTGTACTTAAACAGTATATTACATATTTTTATATTATAGATGAACATATTGATATCATTAAACATACGATTTATTAGGGTTTGTTTTTTAATTTGTTTCTGTACTGGTATATCTTCGACAGCTGAAAACGGACCTTCGCCTTTATAAAGAGTTTCTCAGTCTTTCGTACCGTCTCATTTGTCGGTGAGGCCGGCGGGGCGGATCCCACACTAGAGTGAAAGAGAAAAATAAAGCAACACAACAATAATAACAACTTGACCGTTTCGTACAATTCGCTAGCAAGCTCCCCTGTGGATACATACCATCAAGGTGGGTGAACCCGTAGTCGTGCTACCAAGATAACGCCGCTCTTCCTCCGGCTGCTGGGTTAGCACGCGTCGCTGTAGCTACCAGACAACCAAGCTAGCAATGCGTGAAGATGCTACCTAAGTCAATGGTCTGTGCTAACGGTTGCAGTGCGGCAAGGGCCATTTTACCAAACCTCAGAGATAACAACGACGAACTGACCACACTATTGGGGGGAATGTTAGCCACACAGCTGCTGTCGAAGATACAGCTTTGTGGCTGTAGTTGTAGTGAAAATATGGAAAATTGCGGGGTTAAAATCCGTCCTCCTCAGTTCACACAGTTCAGACCAAAGTTAGCTAGTTGCCATAAAGAAATCGGGTTTGAGGCTTAAGGGAGGTCGTAAGACTGGACTTATTTAGTTATAAAGCTATATTTCATGTCTTTATATCGCGTACAGTTGTGCACCACCTGTAGTACAACGCTACTACAGTTGTTACTTGCTCTTCTTCTTGTGCTATTAATTCCCACTTCAGCCGCTTCCACCACTTTCGTTATTCCGTATATTACGACGTTTACTGTTGTTAATACATGTGTAATCTCTTTGACATTTGATTCCGGTGACAGTCAATTTATCTGTCAATCTATTCGTCTTGGCCCATTGTGTCATGCAATCTGACGCAATCTCATGTAGAAGTGATAGTTCATAACTCGACCAATAAACTGAAAGGACATCAACCAGCAACACATGTTATAAACAGTAGTACAAGTTATTGTTTAAGCAAAACGGCCAAAACATATTTTTACAGGTTCCAGCTTCACTGGATGGTTCGCCCATGTTTTTACTTTCTGTTTTGAAAAGACTGAACTCTTACCTTCAGATTTTGGACTATTTGTAAATTGAAAACAAAAAACATTTGAATGTGTTGATTCGTGCTTTTGTAAACTATGATGGACGTTTTAAACTATCTTCTAAGAATACAATGATCCAACCTTATCGATACCTCAACTCGGAGTAACTGCAGATAATAACTGCTATTCCAAATGGCTTTTGCTTTCTATTTCACACATTTAAAACTGTATTCTTCGCTGCATGAAGTTGCTTGTTTTGAAGTACACATAACTGAGTTGTGGGCCTGCCGGAGCTGAATTAATGTAATGAATGATATTGACAAAGAAACTGCATACTGATCTGTAGTATCTGATTGGTGCATTTTCCACTATTATTGACCGTTTACAGACCAAGTGATTAATTATACTGAGAAAATAATCGACAGAATAATCTATATAGAAAGTAATTAGTTAGCCGTAGCCTTAATCTCAAGATATCCTCCACAATAGTCATGTAGCATTTAATCACTTAAAAGTTCAACCATAGTTTTGACATATTCAACAATGAATCCTTTGTTTAGAATATCTATATGTGGAGGCCTCTTTTTATTACCACTAGAAGTTAACCATTCACACTTTATCATTTCTAGATGCCCTCAGCGATGAATGCAAATAGGACGGTGCAGTCTGCCAGCCCAGATGTGGGATCCGCTCCAGGGTCAATGGCCAATTTTAGCGGACAGCCCGAAGTTATGAAGCAAGTGCTGTGTCTCCTCGACAAGAAGGTCCGCAACATGGAGAAGAAAAAGGTGAGTTCAGTCCAGAGCCATTTGTTCCAGATCCTTCCTGATACATTCCTACGTCTCTGTTGTGTACAGTATGAGGCATGACAGGTGTCCCACGCAGAAGCAATCCATAGCTGAAGGGCCTTAAAAAACTAAATTGGTCTCTATTTTTAAGATGCATTAACATTTAGAACTGTTTGATTCATTTTGTGTGTTGTATTACAGAGTAAACTGGATGACTATCAAGTCAGGAAGGATAAAGGGGAGCGTCTCAATCAGGACCAGCTGGTGGGTGCATTGAAGCCGTCATCATTTTGTACATAAGAACAAATAATCCTGTAATTCTTTAAGCGATTTTACAACCTAGTAATGTGTCATGTTCCTTTTGTCTTTCTAGGATGCACTCACCAAATTCCAGGAAATCACATATAACTTGGAATTTGGCCGCGAGTTGCAGAAGACGTTTATCACACTGGGACAAGATGTAAGGGTGACTGGTTTTTTTTTTGTGTGAAAATGTTCCCTCTGAGTGGTTTCCACCCTGACTTTTAGTAACTTGACTTTATTGTGGCTCATGTATATTATCATTAGATCCAGAAGATGGTGAAGAAGTCTGCACGGCGGGAGCAGCTGCAGCGGGAGGAGGCAGAGCAAAGGAGGCTGAAGACAATTCTGGAGCTGCAGTTCCTTCTGGACCGGCTGGGAGAGGACAATGTGCGGCAGGACCTGAAGCAGGGAGTCGGCGGCTCACCACCGCTGACGGACGCAGACCTTGCAGCTTTTGATGAGTTCTACAAGCTAGTGGGGCCAGACCGTGACCGAAACGTCAGGTAGGTCAGAGACGTTGATACCTGGGTGAAGTTGAGATGCAAAAGACTTGATTTAGTTTTTAACAAGAGGATCCGTACAACTTATCTCTACACTTGCAGGTTGGTCGACCAGTATGAAGAAGCATCTGTGCACCTCTGGGACCTGCTGGAGGGGAAGGACAAGGCCGTGCTCGGGACAACATGTAAGTGAAATTGAATTAGGAGACTACGAATGATCGCGAGCAGTCAAGCTCAATATTTTGGCAATGATTGCTTTCGCTTATTATTTTCAGCACACACTGCAGTAATTTGGCAGAAAACTATTTGGCAACCATTTTGATAATCAGTTAATCATTTAGGGGAATCTTTGAGAAAGATGTTTTGAACAAAAAAAGAGTTGTCAAATGGTCTAAACATAACCTTCTCGTCATAAGGCACTGCAGGCCACTAACCAGTCTTAATATGTTAATGTAGCATGTGCATTGTATTTTGTTAATGCAGCTTGTGTGCAGTGTTGTGATGTGAAAAACCAGAGCTCGGGGATATGGGCGTACTGCATTCTCAGCGATCCGGCCTCAGGACTCGCAGTGCTGCATTCTGCTTGGGGAGGCTGAGCGCTGTGGACTTACTCTGACTCAGCAGTGGGGCAGGGTGCCAGTGGCCCTGCCGCCTGTGGTTCCACTGGTCAGATCTCTGGAGCCACTTTAGGATACTGGTGACCCAGTTCGCTGTAGTGACACCGGCCAACACATTCACCTCAGTGAGGAGGTCTCACTTGGGGACTTGGGGTGATATTTATTCAGGCAGCAGCGGACTTCTTGGCCTGACGCCTGAAGCAGTAAAGGAAATAACGGCTCTTCTATTACTTTCTAGTGAATCACAAGTCACGATTGTTGTAGTATCATATTTATTATCTGGCCAGTCAACAGTTTAGGACATTTTAGCCCATTGGATTTCCTAAAATCATAGATATATGTTCATGCTGCCGTAGTTTTTTAGGTAATCCAGATCGGCAAAACAGAGAGACTCGTATGCACTAAAATGCCGATCTATGTAAACAAAGCACAGAGAGGCTCTGATTAATACACAGAGAGAGAGAGAACTTACTCCACTATACCTTTACATTGCAATTAGTTGTTTGCTTCTATATTAATACTCTATATAGATAGATAGATAGATAGATAGATATAAACTTTATTTATCCCCAGGGGGAAATTTGTTTGTAGCAGCAGCAAGTTACAGAGTAGAATACAATATGAAGTATGGAAATGCACAATATATACAGTACAATAAAATAGCAGAGCAGATATTGAATGAAGAAATAGAATAAAAAATAAGATAAAATAGAATAAAAAAAAAAATTAAAAAAAAATGCACAGTATATACAATGAATTAGAATGGTATCAAATGAACAACTAGGTAAACTAAACAAACTGAACAGTAGTGCAAGGATCACCAACAACAGCAAGCAAGTGTTGTAGTCATTTGAAGGATGATGATCTGGCCAGAGGTGATTTGTTATAGAGTGTTATAGCAGAGGGCAGGAATGTTCTCCTGTATCTGTCCTTGTGACAGCGGAGCTGGATCAGTCTGTTGGAGAAAGTGCTCCGCTGTCCCTGCAGTAGATGGTGGAGAGGGTGATCCGGGTTATCCAATATGGATAATAGCTTCTTCAGTGTCCTCCTCTCCACCACCTGTTCATATATCCTGTACATAGAACCTTTAAGCTTTGATTATTGCTGATTTCATTTGAAGTACTGAATTATAGAGATGATTATGGAGATTTGAAACTGTTTTCAAAGGCCTCAAAGTGGATATTTAATTTTGTTTTCTGTCGTGCTCACAATGTTGAGCTTTGATTACTGCATTGTGCAATCCGGCTGCTCACTGAACTTAAATGATCTTGTGCCTTCATTCACATCGCCTGCTGATGTGGTGGTTCACCTTTTACACTGTGATTTGTAGGCTTTTAGCTTTTTTATTTAGTTTTTTAACCTGTTTTCACTGCTGAATCAGTTTGACGTCCTGGATACATCCTTCAAATGCATCCTCTCTGAAATTGTTTTTTACGTTTTTCCAAATATTAGATATTTCTTCAGGGAGAGCAGTTAGTGACAGTGTGGGTTCCACGGTAGCTCCAAAGCTTGACGGAGTAGCAGCAGCTAACATCGTTTGATTGTTGTGATTTGTAACAGATTGCTTTTGATTTAATTGCTCACGATATTATTCCTCTCCTAGACAAAGCACTGAGAGAGACTTTGGACCAGGTTCTGCTGAGTGGGTACTTTGACCGGGTTCCATCTCACCAAAACGGAGTGTGTGAGGAGGAGGAGGAGGAGGAGGAGGAAGAGGAAGAGCCAGCCTCAGCGGTGGTGGTGGCGGTGGCGGCTGTGACAGCAGCAGCAGCAGCATCAGCCCCCGCTGTAGCAGCTGAATCGTCAGAAGCAGAAGAGCAGAGTCAGACTGCTGATCCAGGTCCTGATCACTCTCTGAAGTCATGACATTAAACTGTTTTTTTTTAAATGCTCATGTAATGAAGCCGTAACGATATCTGCTCTGCATTCTCTAAATTGTTTTTCTCTTTACAGAAACTGAAATAATTGAGTTCACAGATTCCATTGCGGTGGAAACAACAGAGGTGAGATTCATTTTCCTCTTTCCAGTGAGGTCTTGGGGCTGATATTATCTTTGTGCTGATTTTTAATTTTTTCCCCTCCAGTTTATAAACAGACAGTTCATTCCAGACGGCACATACAGCGGCAGTGAGAAGGAGCAGGGCGATGAGTGGACCACGGAAACAGAGGTATGCTGCAGGGATGTTGTTTTTCTGGGATTGCAGTTTTTCCTCTCTTGTGTTGATAAATATTTTTCCTGCTGTAGATGCAGCCACAACAATAGAAACAAAATGTTTCGTTAAACAACTAAATACTCTTAGCTCAAATAAGCAATGTGGCTGCTGCTGTTATCACGTGACATCTGCCTTTTCATGTTGAAACTGGTTATGTGATGTTCAGATTAGATGCATTCATCACTGCATCATATCGGACTCAAAGAATTAAAAAAAATATTGTTGCCTTATTTGACAGTGAAAGAAGAGACGCAGGATAGAAAGTAATTTTCAGATGTTTTTTTTTTATCCATTTGGCCAATTTTGTTACTGGCAATCAGATCTGTAGAATCCTGCAAGTGATTGTAGCTGTAGCTGCAGCCACATAGTCAGAAAGGCAATAGTGTCTGTGGAAGAAATGTCGTGTCCCATGATTTATAATGCAGCTAACTATAGATGACGTAGTCATGAACATTTGTTGGCAACCGTTACACAATACCTTGTCAACAGCTAAATGGATCTCCTTTATCACTCGCTTAAGCTCGGGGACACTACGGCACTAACTATGCGCCCACTGTGCAAATACTGATAAAAGCAAATAACTTAATCAAGAAACATAATAGATTCATTTTCACTATTACTATGTCTCAGGATTTGAGAAGGTTATTCAATCTTTCAACCCTTTATTTCATTATAATACATTTGTTGTTCCAAATACTTATGGCCTTAATACAATCACTGTATAGTAAGCCGCTGAGTCTAATGTCAAAGCGAGTTCACCATAGGCAGGAAATGTCAGAGCAAGTTCACACATATGCAGGTCGTGAACTTTCTCATGAGGACACCAAAGCACACATGATATTCATTTCGATTTTCTGACCCCAACAGAAGTCAAAGTATGTGTATGAATATTTGATATGAGACATGAGTTTAAAATATTTTGTTTGTACACCCCCTGGCGTTTAAGAGAATGCTGTAAACACCTTGAGCATAAACACCTTTGTGCATGCTCGTAGCTCGTTAGTAACCAGCATCCAAAAAGCTCCATACCAGTTTGTATGTTCCTTATTCACCTGTTCTGCCTGTTCTGCCTGTCTTCCGCTCTCAGGCAGTCGGTGCCATGCAGCAGCAGCAGCAGCCTGCGGCTTCACCTGTTGCTCTGGAGACCCACCCCTTGAACTTGGAGTCTCCTGTGCCGCCCTCTGACCCCATAGTCAGGAAGCAGGTGGTGCAGGACTTAATGGAACAGATGCAGGGAACGTACAACTTCATGCAGGTGGGAACTGTGTGCTAGTAGCGACTGTTTACTGTCGATAATTAAGCACGTTGCTCATCACATCTCTGCTCTCAGGACTCTATGCTGGAGTTTGACGGACAGCCCATCGATCCTGCCATTGTCTCAGCACAGCCGATGAAACCTGCTCAGAACATGGACTTACCACAGATGGTGTGTCCTCCAGGTATGTTCTACAAAGAGAAACTTAGTTCTGATGTATTGTGTTGTGTAAACATCATACTACATCATACTGATCTTCTTAGTTCACCCAGAGTCCCGGCTATCGCAACCCAACACTGTTCCTGTCCAACCAGAGCCCACACAAGTAAGCAATCAATCTTGAATGGACAACACTGGTTGTGTGGTTAAAGACATTTTGAGAGAGAATATGTTTAATTTCTACTTTTGTTTTCAGGTTCCTATCGTCTCCCCAACTCCGCCCCCCGTATATCAGACCTCACACACGCCAGATCCTCGACCCTCAACAGAAACTACCGACCCCATCCAGGTAAACATGCTGCTCTGTGAAAGAGGCTCTTTGTGTGAAAAAGTGTCTAACTTGAAACATTTTTATTTGGTCAAAGGTCTTATTTAACATTCATATTTTTAAATTTAAGAATGATCAAAACATATTCATAATCCTCAAAGCAAGGTACCGCATAAGCATACAAACAGAGACAGTATTTAGTAGTCTAAACATACTGGAATCAGCTTGTAAAATGCCCAACTTATGCAAGTATTTAGTTAAAGGTTGCTAAATTATTTAAATAGTCGGGGAAAATACCAAGGACATGACCTCAGTTAACAACATAAATCATATCTTCATCTTTTGATCCTGCCAAGAAAATGTAAAGAAATGGAATTTAATAGTGAAACCGCACTTAAATAATAAAAGACGTTGTGAAATGTTTCGGCCTGCTGAACTTGTGTGGTCCCTGTTCGACAGACCTCCATGTCCTTGTCGTCGGAGCAGCCTCCGCCCTCTGCAGCTCACCCACCCGTCTCTCAAACGCAAGTTTTCCAGCCGGTTTCCAAAGCTCCACACGGCAGTGGCATCAACGTCAACGCAGCACCATTCCAGTCAATGCAGACAGTAAGAAACTTGGAACATTACTGAAGAATTGCCCACGTTATCAAATAATATATATATTAAAAGCATTTAATGTGAATATTTGGCCTGTCGTGCAGTTAAAAAAGGTCTCTGCAGGACTTCGTGCACCACTGTCAGTAGAATTTAAATAGAAAATCACTAATGACTTCCAGTAGGAATTGCTTGTGGAGTCCTTAAGTGCCCTCTCATCATATTGCAGTTGTATGGGTTTGTAGTGAAGCGGCTATGTCCAGGAAATAATGAGTAACGGCCTTAACTCCTAATGAGCCTGTGACCTTTCCTCTGGTTTTGGCTTCACCACAATGTGGCCCTTGTTCTCCTCTCAGGTGTTCAACCTCAATGCCCCGGTCCCACCAGCTGATGAGACGGAGGCTTTGAACCAGGCCAGCCAATACCAGAACAGCTACAACCAAGCCTTCAGCAGCCAGCCGCAGCTTCCTGTGGAGGAGGCCGAGATGCAGTCAGAACAACTGCAATCTGGTGGGCTGATTTTTTAGTTTCCTTCATTATGTACTTGCTGGATTGATTGTGCCAGATTTACCTTCCTGCCTTTATGTAAATACAGTGTGTTCAGCTTTGACTGAAGGTTGACTTGCATCTGTTCTGGGGCAAACCAACTCTGTGTTTTTTTTAGCAGTTGGTGCCTTCCATTCCCAAGACCAGTCAGGAGGTCATCAGCAGCCTCCCCAGCAGGGCCCAGGCTTCGTCAGGCAGGGTCAGTCCTTCTACAACAGCAGAGGCATGTCTCGCGGTGGACCTCGCAATGCCAGAGGCATGATCAACGGCTACAGAGGCTCATCGAACGGATTCAGAGGTGAGCTCACAACCAAGTTGCAACCTCTGGTGCTGAAAAATGAAGCCGACGCCAAAGTGCCATAAACTGCCGTTCCTGGAATAGCCACTTGGAACGTCTCCAAAAGGAGTTGTTGTTGTTGTTGTTGTGCAGGTTTTTTGTTTTGATTTTACCACCCTTTGAGGTACGATGAGGGGAAACACATGAGAAGAATCGTTACAACTTTTAAACTATTAAATGTTATTGTTTTGAATTTAATGATAAATATTACTGTGCTCTTAAAAAAGAAACATGAAGTGAATTTAATTTCTCTGAGTGTATTTAACCTAATGCTGCTGTTGTCTTTAAGTTAATTTTTATTCTGATTCAATATAGAATATTTGTATGGGTTTTTGTGGAGTTGATACTCAGCAGTGACTTACATTAAAGTGACACATGTGCTTGTTGTCATGTAAAATTGCATGCATGTCTGAAAGGGGCTAAAGAGCCAGAGTTTGTTTTATTGTTAATCTCAAGAGAAGCATTTTAAGTGTTAAACTCTTCCTATTTTAGGTGGCTACGATGGTTATCGCCCTCCTTTCGCCAACACTCCAAACTCTGGTTATGGACAGACTCAGTTCAACACACCTCGGGATTACTCAAACGGGAATTATCAGAGGGTATGAAAGAGCCATTCAGACGTGTTGGATGTGTTAATGTCATCTTTGCTGTCTCTGGGAGTAGTTTCTAAAATGTCTTTTTCCTTTTCCCCCCTTCTGTTGCTCAAGGATGGTTACCAACCAAACTACAAACGCGGAGCTGGTCAGGGACCTAGAGGAGTGTCGAGAGGCAGCACTCAGGCGATACGATCCTGAAAAGGCCTTTCCTAATGACTGTGACTGATTAACTTGCACCACACTGAAAATTCAAAATTCAAGATTGCATTTGCCCAAGCTCACTCATGTTCTCTCTTTTTTTTTTTTTTTATTCTTCATCAGTGGTATTTTTCCTGTCTCTTTAAATCAAAGTAATGCCTGCTTTGATATTTGGAAATATTAAATCATTTAAAGTCTGAAACACAAGCTGAGTTGTAAATCCAATCATCGATTTACATAAAACCATGTGTTAACAATATTCCTGTAAACTTGAAAGATTTCATAAGTTATTTTTTGTATAAAAAAATGCGCCTGCCACTGCTGGTCCACCCCTTGGGAGTTTATTCCCCTTCTCGGTTATTTTTCTGTCATTTTGGTTCTTAAAAAAAGAAAGCGTTTTATGTTCAATGAGCTCCCGTTTCCTTGTTTGTAAATTGATGTTGCTTCAAGAGTTTCAATAAAGTTGTGTTGCATACCCCACGCTTCAGCCTCAGCTCTCTGCTGTACAGTAACACACGAGTCAGTGAAAATGTGTCAACTACTAAATGCTGCAGTGGATCATTATCTGTTCTAATGATTACTTTGTACTCTGGGTTGATTTATTTTGCTGTCTTTTTTTTTTTTTTTATGTTTCATTTATTGCATTACTTTTCATCAGCCTGTGATACAGAAACATTTTTCTCAAATCACTTTAGAAATGGGGCTGTACATTTTAAATTATTTATTATTTAACCACGACAATAAGCAGTTTTATGTTTAATTTGGCCATTAAGATAAATGTCATTCCTTGCGTTAAATTCCCGACAAACTGCTTTGAAGAAAACAAATGTGATTGTTCACGTGTTTGAAAGTTATGCTGCCACAGACAGCCGCGTGCTCATGAGGGTTGTGGGTATTGTCCCCCCGAGCGGCTGCTCGCAGGCAGAATTCAAACATAGTTTGCCTCCGTCGTTGGAATTACCAGTCTCGATTTAAACCGTTATTCTGGATCCCAAATGCCAATCATCGTCACACCTCTTAACACATAAGTGTAAATGAAGCAACAGGCCATGGTCGATTGGTTCATTGTGTTGCTCTTCGACAAAATGCTGTCAGAAAACGGAACCATGGTTGAAAGTTTTGAAATTTTTCTCGTTGACCACCCAATCAGTCCAAACCCCGGAGATAAACTACTTACTATCATACTAAAGAAACCCACAAAATATTCACATTTTAAACACTATAACCGGTTTATGTTTTGAGACAATTGCTTAAAAAAATACTTAATCGATGTATCAAGATAGCTGCAGTTTAAGTCTAATCGTTTCAGTTGTAGAGAACTCCACCTGTCAGACAAAATTCAGGGAATTCCACGGCTCTCTCTCGGAAACCGTCGCGCAGTTATGACGTTACACCTGGGGTCCTCCATGAACCGATGTCTCCACGTGAGTGTATCAACAGCATGATGGCGTGCATGTAAAATTCAGCCCTGGACTTGTTTGAATTGTATGAAGATTGAACAACAACCAGTTTGTGTGACAGAAGGTAACTTTATTAGAAACAGTGTTTAATTATGTGTTCCTTCATCGCGTTGTGGAAGAGTTTGGTTTCCTTGCTGCCATTAACTCTCCATTTGTTTTGGCAGCAAGTTAGCTCAAGTCAATCTTTCCTCCCCATTTAATTTTGACATAACATTATAGGTGGTACTACAACGTTTAATGTCACGCTGTATCTCTGATGTTTTCTTCTACGTGTTGTTTTTTTCTGACTTCCCTCAGTGGCAGTGAACAATGGCGACAGTCCGCAAGAAGGTGGACAACAGGATTCGTGTCCAGATAGAGAATGGTGTCGCTCTGCACCATCGGACCATATATGTGGTGGTGGGAGATCGCGGGAGAGATCAGGTAATCCTTCCCTCCCTGTTCTTTTCAGACACATTTACCAGTTTCAATTAGCTTTCAATGCATGTTTACATACGTCTCTTTACATGGGGAATCAAACCTATTAAATCTGTCTCTGATCCAGGTTGTGATTCTGCATCACATGCTGTCTAAAGCAACCGTCAAAGCACGACCGTCTGTACTCTGGTGCTACAAGAAAGACCTGGGATTCAGCAGGTGTGTGTGTGACTATACCCATCTCAAGAGATTTAACTGTTTGCCGTTTATTGTGTCAAAAGGAAGAAGGGTGTTTGATTTGTCAAAATTGTCTGAAACAGCAATCGGAAGAAGCGCATGAGACAGCTGCAGAAGAAGATAAAAACTGGCACTTTGAATCTGAATCAGGATGACCCGTTTGAACTCTTCATCGCGGCAACCAACATCCGATACTGTTACTACAATGAGACGCACAAGATCCTGGGGAACACCTACGGCATGTGTGTCCTGCAGGTGAGTTACGTGAGGACAGATGTTGGGAACCACTGCTGTAGAATACATGTATTTGACTCCTAAACTCTTTTGTTTTTTTGTGCCACACAGGACTTTGAAGCCCTCACTCCCAATCTCTTGGCGAGAACCGTTGAGACGGTAGAAGGAGGTGGTATAGTGGTGATTCTGCTCCGGACAATGAACTCTCTCAAGCAGCTTTACACTATGACCATGGTAAGACCATAACCTGTTCCATCTCCATAGACGTCAAACTCTGTTTGCTTGACTTAGGATGAATGTTGGTTGTTTTCATCCAGGACGTACACTCTCGATACCGGACAGAGGCTCATCAGGACGTGGTGGGACGGTTCAATGAGAGGTAAGTGCTCCTCTGACTTTCATGGGATATATATATAATATATATATATATATATATATATATATATATATATATATATAATATATAAACGGTTTTACAATAATTTTTCATTTTGTTCCACTGTCTCTAGATTCATTCTGTCGCTTGCTTCCTGCAAGAACTGTGTTGTCATCGATGACCAACTCAACATCCTGCCAATCTCCAGCCACATGGCGAACATCAAGCCTGTCCCTCCGAAGACTCAGGTAATTATATTAGAGTAGAAACAACTATTTGTTCAATCAGTTAGTTGATCAACGGAAAATATTCTATCGATTATATGTTTAAGTAATTATCAATTAAATGTGAAGAACATTTACTGTTTCCAGAGCTGTGAATTTTCTGCTTTTCTCTGTTTTATATCATTTTAAATTAAATATTACCGGGTTTTGGACATTTGGTTGAAAAATAACAAGATATTTAATAAAGTCGTCTTTGGCTCAGGGAAATTGTTGCAGGCAGCTTTCACTTGTCATTTATCGTTGCACCGCTTATCTATATGCACAAATGTAGATCCACAACAATAACATCAAAAAGCACAATTCACTGCTTGTTTGTACAAAATGTAGATTACACAGGTTTTTGCTGAAGCGAGCTACCGGGGGAAAGTAAATCACGATCCTCATCCTGTTCTAGTTACGAATGGTTGACTCGCTGCCTTTGTGCCGTAAATTGGGCCTTCATTTCCCAGAGAGATCGCGCCTGGTGGCAGACAGAGTTGCATTGCTAAAGTCAGGCTTATAGGGAACCAACCTAAATGATCAACATTTACCTCATAATAAGTTAAAGATAAAAACGTATCCTTTATGAAGTTTGCCTACTTGTTGGCTACATGCTCCTTGATGTCTGACCCGTTGTCTCCTCCCCTTCAGGAGGATGGTTTGTCTCCACTAGAACAAGAGCTGAAGGATCTGAAGGAGTCCCTTAAGGACACGCAGCCTGTGGGTGTGTTGGTGGATTGCTGCAGGACCATGGACCAGGTCAGGACCTCTCACTAAAGACATTTACCAAGTCTAACTTTTAATGAATGCACTAAACAGCACTTCACCGACAGATCACAACAGTGCTCCATAGACATTACACCTCAGAAGCCGTGATATTAATAACGTTCGATGTCTGTTTTGTCCTCTAGGCTAAAGGAGTGCTGAAGTTCATTGAGGCGACCTCGGAGAAGACTCTGAGGAGCACCGTGGCTCTGACTGCTGCCCGTGGTCGGGGCAAGTCTGCAGCACTGGGGCTGGCTGTGGCTGGAGCGGTGGCTTTTGGGTACAGATTAGTTTTATCTCATTAAAATGATCAGTTTTGTCTATTACATTGTCTTGCATGTTTTTGCTAATGATGGTTTGACATTCTTTACAGCTACTCCAACATCTTTGTAACCTCGCCGAGCCCAGACAACCTCCATACCATGTTTGAATTCATCTTCAAAGGCTTTGATGCGCTCCAGTATCAGGTAACCTGCCCGAGATGCTTCTCTAGATCAGCGGCAGTACATTCATGGTGTTGACAATAACCAGTTCATATATATATATATATTGCATTTGTAGGAGCATCTTGATTATGAGATCGTCCAGTCTTTGAATCCAGACTTCAACAAAGCTGTGGTGCGGGTGAACATCTTCAGAGAACACCGACAGACAATTCAGGTAAACAAGACCATACGGCTCTTCTCCGCTTCTTGTTTGTGTTTACAGTAGTTAGTGAAATACTCATACCTCTTCCTGTTCATGCGACCCACAGTACATTCACCCAGGCGATGCAGTGAAGCTGGGCCAGGCTGAACTGCTGGTCATTGACGAGGCGGCGGCCATCCCTCTTCCTCTGGTTAAGAAACTGCTGGGGCCTTATCTGGTTTTCATGGCTTCGACCATCAACGGGTCAGTAATGGGGCTGGATGGTATCGCATAATCAAATGCAACACTGCTTTGGTCCAAAAAGGATCACACACGGAGATATTTGGAGAAACTATTTTGAATAATATGGATTTTATGACCAGTGATGTAGAAGCAATACTTATTAGTAATATTTGTACGGCTGCAAAACATATTCTCGATACATTGTTTGGTGTATAAATTGTCACAAATTCATAAAAATATCTGTCACAGTTTACCTAAACCCAAGTTAATAAATTCAAATTGCTTGTTTTGTTTGACCAGAAGTCCAAACCCCAAATATGTTCCGTTTAGTATCGTAGAATACGAAGAAAACATTCACACTCGAGAAGCTGCAACCAGTGATTTATAATTGATCAATTACTGAAATAGTTAATATTTCCGTTGATTCGTGAATTGCTTCTTCATTTCAGCTCAAGCTATTTGCGTTTCTCTGCAGGTATGAAGGCACTGGACGCTCTCTTTCCCTCAAACTGATTCAGCAGTTGAGGCAACAGAGTGCCGACAGTCAGCAGAGAATGTCAGCCGAGAACAGGACCTCCAACACAGAGAGGCTAGCAGCCGGTAAATATCCCGGTGTTTTTTATTATGCATGTGTCTGTGTGACTGCCGTGTTTCTCTGAAAACGGTGGATTGCCCCCTCTGGGTTGGGAGGGAGTTGTTGCCCAAAGTGAAGCAGTTAAAGTATCTCTGGGCGGGAGATGGATGGATGGATGGACTGACCGCTGTTTCTCCGTCTCTGTTCACAGCTCGCACTCTCCATGAGGTTTCTCTTCACGAGTCTATTCGGTACGCTCCAGGGGATGCAGTTGAGAAGTGGCTGAATGACCTGCTCTGTCTCGACTGTCTGAACATACCCAGGCTCATTTCTGGCTGCCCACTTCCTCAGACGTGTGACCTGTATCCTTCATGCCCTCTAAAGGCTTATTGTTAGCCCAGGTTTAGACCAGGCCTGTCACCGTTATCTCGTACTACGGGTTTTGTGTGACACGTAGACGGACTATGACGTTATTATGACACACTATACTATGACTTTTTATCACATACTAAACTATGGCATTTTTCTTGCATTTTTTTTAACATACTATGAATTTTTTAATGACACAATATGTCTAAATATATAGTCTAAAGCAAAACAAGTTTTCGTTTCTTCTGTGTTTGTCCTTAATCCGCACGCTTCAGCTATTATGTGAACAGAGACACGCTCTTCTGTTACCACAAGGCATCGGAGGCTTTCCTGCAGAGGATGATGGCCCTATACGTGGCATCGCACTATAAGGTGATATTATTAGTTTCACGTAACTTGCTTTTCCTCAAGGAGCACAATGTCCTCGACACAGTGTGAAGTCATTCTCGTGTTTATTCAACTCAAATGGTTTCTTGGGTCCAGAATTCACCAAATGACCTGCAGATGTTGTCCGATGCTCCGGCACATCACCTTTTCTGTCTCCTGCCACCGGTTCCTCCCACGCAGAACTCACTACCCGAGGTCATCGCTGTGGTGCAGGTAAGACACTCCAGACCCCCCCATGAAACCAGAGTGAAGGCCATGCCATTCATTTGAAAGCAAACCTCTGTGATAAGAGGCAAATTAGTCAAGTTCAGAGGAAAGTCCTCCACCAAATCAGACATTCCTTATTTACTTAAAGCATTCAAAAACTGTTTCAGCCTCTCCCTCTTTTTTTTTTTTTTTTGCTTGTATCTTTTCATTCGTCATGTTTATCGACTTGACTCACTATATTTGTTTTCTCTGTCCCTCAGGTGTGTCTGGAGGGAGAAATATCTCGGCAGTCCATCCTAAACAGTCTGTCCAGAGGAAAGAAGGCCTCTGGTGACCTCATTCCCTGGACGGTGTCCGAACAGGTGCCCACTGGTCATGAATTGTTTTGACAACGTCGTTACAGCTCACGTTTCCAAACATACATCAAATCCTCTGCTCCTTTCGTTGTAGTTCCAAGACCCCGAGTTTGGCGGCCTCTCTGGAGCCAGAGTTGTGCGAATTGCTGTTAATCCAGACTACCAAGGGGTAAGCGTTTGCCTACCTCAGCATGTCAGCCCACCTTTTAATTCATCAGGATGTACTGCATGTAACTGGTTTTCAACCTGTCCACTAGATGGGCTACGGCTCCAGAGCTCTCCAACTGCTGCAGATGTACTACGAGGGCAAGTTTCCCACCATGGATGAGAGCACACACTCGGGTCCCAATGAGATCACCTCCGTCACCAGTGAGGTAATACAATTAAATGTATTCAGCTATATTCAAAAGACTCTATTTCCTTACATGAAGTGTAACTAGAGTAAAAACACAATTCAGAGGTTACACTAGACATTGGCCTTGTTGTTGTCTCTTGACAGGCGGTCAGTCTGCTGGAGGAGGTGATCACTCCACGGAAGGAGCTCCCTCCTCTGCTGCTGAAGCTGAGTGAGAGGAGAGCAGAGAGACTGGACTATCTCGGAGTTTCTTTTGGTCTTACTACACAGCTACTCAAGTGAGTTTCCTTTAATAAGGGGAAAGGGGTTCGTAATATTTTTGCAGATGATTAAATGTCAAATTCTTTTGCAACCTGACAGGTTCTGGAGGAAAGCAGGGTTTACTCCAGTCTACTTGAGACAAACCCCTGTGAGTATAAACAATAAAGTTCTACCATGTTTATGTACATTGTGCTGTTGTCACTTGCTGTAATTATTGTTGTGTGTGTGGTTGTCTGTAGAATGACCTGACAGGAGAGCACTCTTGTGTGATGCTAAAGGAGCTGAACACGGATGAAGTCACAGAGCAGAGCCAGTGGCTCTCTGCCTTCTGGAAAGGTGAACTTCCACAACTTTTCCTGCACTGCCTCTGGAGATCTGGTTTATTTAAACTTATTACAGTTTGACCGAACAGTTTTCTGTTTCCTTTAGATTTCCGTCGGCGCTTCCTGTCTCTCCTCTCCTACCAGTTCAGCCGCTTCCATCCAAGCCTGTCACTCAGCATCCTGCAGAACAAGAAGTCCAAGGAGGAGACGAGCAGTAAGACTCTTCTAACTAACTAACCCTGATCAGATGTCCTCTGCGTCTCACAGACCCGATCTAACTTCTCTTTGTCCTTCACAGTTCTGACTAGCTCTGAGCTGGCCTCCCAATTCAGCCCTTACGACCTCAAGCGTCTGGAATTGTATTCGAGGAGCATGGTGGACTACCACCTCATCATGGACCTGATCCCCACAGTCGCTCGCATGTTTTTCCTCAAGCAGCTGGGTGACGTCTCTCTCTCAGCCGGACAGTGTGTAAGTTGGTTATGTTGATTTCCTTGTCATGAATAGTTTTGTTGCGATGGTTGTTGATTTCCCCTGTTTTTTTTTCTCTTCTAGGCGTTACTGCTGGGTATAGGGTTACAGCACAAATCGGTAGATCAGCTCGAAAAGGAAATTGAACTCCCAAGCTCGCAGCTCATGGGACTCTTCAACCGCTTGATCCGGAAATGTGTGCAAGTAAGTTCATCTTGAAGTCCTAATCACTTGAAAAGCATGATAAAAAAAGCTGCCTTTAAAACTATTGGAACTACATTAATACTTTGAATGCGTTTACTATCCCAGGTCTTCACCAGTGTCCAAGAAAAAGCCATTGAGGCCGAGATGGCGACCACAAAAGATATTTCCATGGAGCCGACTGCCAGAAGCCTTAATGATGATCTGGTATGTGCTGAACAATGACTTGTTGTAGTCGTTTATCAAACAAAAATGCAAAATTGCTGTTTTCAACTTCTCATGCGAGAATGAATCTGTTACTAACAGAAAGAAGCAGCTGAGGAGTTTGATGAGAAACACAAGCAGGATGTAGAGAAAGTGAAGGAAATGGACATGGAAGAGTGAGTATGAGGTTATTTGTTTGAAGCATTATGAGTTGGCAATATTTACTGCAGCTGTAATGATTTCCTTTTGTATTTACAGGTACGAGATCCGTGGAGATGATGAGGAATGGGACCAGGTGTTGAAGAAAGCAGGACAGACAACAACTGTTGTTAGCATCAAGAGGTATGGTGTTATTTTGGATCTTTGGCAAAAGTGTGTTTGTTGTAAAAACATGTTTGTAATGATATACTCCTCCCAACAGTGACAAGAAGAGGAAGTACGATGAAGGAAACAAGGGGGCTCCCGAGCACGGGAAAGTAAAAAAGAAGGAAATGCAACACGGCAAATTCAAGAAGAGCAAAGACAAGCTTGGCAAATTTGGAAAGAAGGGGCGAGTGATCCAGTGATCCAGCTGCGATGATAGGAGTGTGTGGGGGTTCAAAGCAGAATCAACATGATCTGTAGTTTGGAGAGCACCCCAAAGCCTGGATATCTGTTGATATTGTGTTTTTATTCATAGTAAATTTTTTACGTTCTCACCGAGTACATCTGTGGTTCTACAGTATGTCATGACAAGTTTGTTGCTTTGATTTATGATGTGTGCAATATTGCACATACTCTGTATATTAGCAGAAAATAACACACGTTCACTTGTTGTACTAAATAGATATCATTTACTTTCAGTTATTACAAACATTTTCCGCAGTATGTTATGGGTTTTCTTGTTAAAACGTTATAGAAAAGTTTTTCAAACTGAAATTTGAGGTATATGATTGGCTGTAAGTTCCACTGAAAGGGTCACTTGAACACCTGAGGCTTTATAGCAGCCCACTTCTGTTTGAGCTGCTGTTTCACGGGGTCGGGTGCAAAGATGCAGTCTATCGCCTGCTGGGAGAGTTTCCATACGTCTTCACGACTGAGCCCGAATGTGGAAGCTGCCAGCTGATATTCTTGAGACAAGTTCGTACTGAAGACTCCCTTATCATCAGTCTGTAATGTGACAAAGAATAAATCATTATTCACGTTCACCATTAAGTGTCAGTCATTCAAACTGTGTCAAAAAAGTCATACTATAGTATGTCGAAAAGCCAGAAAAGTTATAAAAAGTCATAGTTTTTGTCAAAAACCATAGTATGTGATAAGATTGTCAAAAGTCATATTATAGTATTTCATAAATAGTCATAATATAGTATGCCACGGGGAAAAATCATAGTTTAGTATGCCAAAAATAAAGTCATAAAAAGTCCTATTATGTCATGAAATGGTATTGGTATAGTAAGTCAAAGTGTATTCTAAAACAAATTCATGGTATATGTCATACAAATGTAATTTAAAAAGTCATAGTATTGTCTGTCTCTAAAAAAGTAATAATATAGTATGTCATGTCATAGTATAATGTCATAAAAGAGCCATGGTAGATTAAGCCATAAAAAGCATAGTATTGCTATCACATCTTTAGATTTTTTGGTGAAAAACGTTTAATACATATTCAAAGTAAGGTAACAAATCACAGACTGAGGTGTAATGGAAGGAAACTTACACAAATGATAATTGGATGTCCCATCTGGTACCAGTACTTGAAATGATGTTTGGAGTAACACGGTACAGTTTGTCCTTTGACGTTCGATGTCAGGCAAAGCTCTACAAGAAGAAAGACCTCGTCAACTTACTGCGCACAAACAGAAAATAATAATTTCATCTCACTCTTACCCAGCGGTGTGTTGTTCGTCACCACTTTGTCAACAAGACTTTGAGATCCACCCATTTCAGGATGCAAGAAGGTGCCGTGACCGATCCTGTCTGGAGGAAGATTCAACAGCAACTCTGACTCCTCCAGCTGTGACGGTACCTGCAACAGTTGATGTTGTAATGTCAGATCACAGATAATGTGACTACAGATACTGAATAACATTAAGGTCATACTTCTGAGAGGTGCAGTGACAACTTCAGTCCACAGTTCTTGGCCCTCTGCAGAGCTGGAAGTAGATCTTTGCCATGGCCAACCTTAAGATGAAAATTACGATAAGATCCACGTGTTTGTTGTATCAGTTTATCTTGGCACACTAAAGAGCACTTGAGCTCCACCACACTGGGATAAGTTACAGCTACTACCAATAGTGTTTTTTTTACTCTGATGATGCATATATTATGCAATATTGGCTGACCGTTGGATCTCCACTGAGGTCAAGTCCTACCACCAAACCGTCAGTAGACAGCATGAACTCCTCAGCAAGCTTCACGGTCTCCATCGCAACTTCAGTCCCATTCCTGCGGTCAATTGCCACCAAAAACCTTGGAGACAAAAATGTTCACTCGGACACTATGCAGTATTTTGGTGGTATTATCACTAGTGAATGATGGTGGGTGAGTGTGTGAAACATCTCACACACCCGGAGATACATTCGTGGACTTGTAGCAAGTTAAAATAAAACAGGCTTTGCCTACCTGACATCAATGTCCACTCCCTCACTTTTACACTGTTTGATGGCCTTGATGACAGTTTCAACATATCTCTTTTTTGTCAATCCTATAGCAAAAACACAACAAAACTTGTAAGCCTAATCATTTGATAAAACAATCCCGACAGTAAAACACTTCATCAAAATATAAGTTGACGTCTTTACCTGTGTTTTTCTCCTCCCTTGGTGTACTCCTCAGCTCTAAATATTTGACACCATCAGCCGCAAACTCCCTGATAACATCTGTAGCCACCTGGAGAGAAAGAAAAGAAACACCGGTCACTGATATTCTGGGCCAAAAAAACAAAAAGTCCCTCTTCCCATTTTTGCCTAAAAGATAGAAAAAGCCGATTTTATTTTGAACAAACAGCCAGAACTCACCATCAGGATGTCCTCCTCCGAGTCCACCAGCTGATGAATGACCTTGAAGACCTGAAAACACCTGCGGACACGTACACGCGCCATGTTGTTATAACGTTTAACAAAGACCCCTCTTCCCATTATCAGTTCACTATTGTCAGCATGAACACACCTTAATTGTTTACCACTGTATACAAAGAAACAAACCTACTTTAATGCCAACTGTATTGTTTCTATATCACGACACAATTACACTAATTGATGGATTCGTCAATAACACTCGTATTAAACTTTAAATCTAAGTTATACTCACTCCTCCAGGGTCCTCCGCTGGCCTTTACCGATAGCAGTCATGCCGTGCCCGATGTTGAGATGCGGTTTCCGGCTGATGAGTTTCTCGATGGTGTGGAAGCTGACGGAACCGTTGAGGTGAGCGTGAAGCTCCTGGTGACAGTTAAAACGCTGACGTTAGCATGTGGCTAGCTACAAATGTTAACTAAAATACATTGTACCGTATTCAAACTCCTCTGACTGTCTTCTCTTACAAAATATGGAACAATACTTTGTGACTCACCACTTTTGGCAGCTCCCGATAAAAAACATCCGCTTCATTATCCATCATTAAATTGAACAACGCCTGAGGTAATCCGTGAGCCCTGAGTTGTTGTCTCTGCCAACTAGCTTTTGGCCCAATCCCAATGTCCCCCCTTACGGACTTTGAGGCGCGCTCCCGCGAAGTCCGTGAGGGTTTAGGGATGTCCCACTGTCAAATCATCGAGTGTTTGAGGGCTCTCTGGCAGACATTTTGAGCCCTTTATGAACCCTTACCGTAAGTCAGCATAGGATGTTGACTTTGCCTCAGGGAATTACCCACAAATCATTGCAATGTGACGTTAAACACGGGGTAACCAGTGGACGCATGGAGACGTAAAAAAAAAGGTAAACAAAGTGGACGGCTCAGTGTGTTCAGCCTGGAGTAATACATTTACACAGAAACATTAAGAGTTAAAGATGGAACAAAAAATAAACATGAAAATATTTATTTATTTATTCATCAAGTATTTGATTTTGTCATTGAAGCTGTTTTGACAAAAACGAGTAAATAGATTATATGAATGACCTCATCTTGTGAGGAAAGAGCCTGAAGACGTTCAAATCAGGAAGTACAAAGTATAAAATAAATACACACAATTGTACATCATATTTTTTGTCGTTTTCATGGTAACGTGATATGTTGCAGAGTGCTGTCCCATTCCTATTTACACCATTTCAAGCCCTCACAGTCTCTCACACTCAACCACTTACCAGGTGACGTCAGTAAGTCCTTGAGGGTTCAGGGTTTGAGGGTTTAGGGGGGACACTGGGAATGGGCCTCTGTTTTCAGTCTACATTTTCCTGTTGCACCAGAGTGCAACACAGAAATAAGCCCCCCTTTTTGCAGAGGATTCCCTTCGTCAAGGTTCCGTTTTTTTTATTCTTTATTAAACAAAATAACAGAATATAGATTCAGTGTACAGGGGATACTACACAAAGAATAACAAAAGAGCCAGGTATCACACTTTACAATATAGTAAATATAATAGTTTAAAACGTACTGAAGTCGAATTAGAAAGTAGTTTTATATATTGCTCTGCTGAGCAACATCCTTCAGGAAAACAAAATAAAATACATATTTTCTTATCGTTGCATTTAAGAACATCTCTTATTAAAAAATGATCAATAATTTGTGTTCATGTTCTTTTAAATTTCTGCATGTGGTGATTGGCAGGGTAATATTTATCAATATTTTTAAAGGACACTTCCTTAACCTTATTCACGATTAGGTATTTGTGAGGAAGCCTTCAGACCTAATGCAATACTTTTCCTTTCCTTCAAAGATAGTATCTTTTGTTTCTTTCAACAGGATAAAGACAATGACTCTTATTTCCTTATTAATTTATTTCTTTTGTGTAGCAACATTTAAAAAAAAAAAAACCTTAAGTAAGTATATATAACTCCATAACTCCAAATTGTTCTGATACCAATTGTAAGTACAGTATTAGAGGAACATTATTGTATGCTTTGATGCACAACTTTATTACTTTCATATAAAATAGCTGTACTTCAACTAATTGACTAATTGATGAGAAAGGATGCTAAAAATAGTCGCTATTGCAAAAAGAAAAAATAATTCAAAATGTATTCTTTTTTTATTGTTGAAAATGGCAGCACAGTAAAAATATTAACATTCTCTGTTTCTCAATACATACAAAATCCCCAACATTTGGTTAAATCCAAAGATTCCAAAATTAAAACATTTGTTGATGTCGGAGGGAAAATTCTGTACATGGGAATGATGTCTATGACTGAGCTGTTATTATATCAGTAGTAAAAGTGAAAACTTGTGCTTCCTTTTTTGACTTGCAGAGGGATCCAAACACATTCATAAAAATATGGCAATGCAAAAATGAAGATCCATAATCAAAGTTATTTTAACTTAGTCCTTTTAACAAAATAATTCAACATTCATGCAAAAAGGTGTACCTGGAAGCTGTAAAAATAATACAGCGAGTAATGACGTATCACAACTGTACGCCTGCTTTTGAAGCGTCTCTCCTCTTTAACCGGATACCATGGATTTGGTCAACTTAGTCAAATTATGTTACGGTCTACTCTACATGTTCATAAAATGTAATGATGCCACCAATATGACCAAGGATATCAACATAAAAGACATAACACATTTATAAAAAAAGGTCAAGGCACTGTGGCTCGGAGGCAGCGGTGTGTTCTAAGGAAAGACTTGTCGATATGACAGTTACTCTTGATAACCGAGCACAGAAAGACTCACTCGAGCGACTGAGTCAGTAATTAAGAGTTACTGCAGTTTAAACAACCTGAGGTGAGGGATGATGCTAAGAAACATTATGTTGACAGTTTTACTTAACGGTTCATGGACAATGTGTGAAAGCAAACTTTGCCATGAACTTTGGAAGAGCAGTCTTTTGAAATCTATTTTTTCCTCCTAGGTTATGGTCCAAGTGGTCAAAATGAAAGAAGAGAAAAGTCACTCTTTGTGTTGGTTCTGTGAGATATCTCATTGTGTTTTTCTCATCCCTTGGCTGATGTGTTGTAGCCACTCCTTCAACATTTGAAAGCTTGGTCGAGCAGCAGGATCCAGGTTCCAGCACTGTTTCATGAGGTTGTACACCACTTCAGGACAGCCATCTGGACAGTCCATTTTGTAACCTTTCTCCACTCGAGGCACAACTTCTTTTAATGGCTACAGAATGGAAAAAGTTGTTGGTAGACAGATGTGTTGACAGCAAACATAACTTACTTTAAAAAAAAGAGTGAGATCTGTGTATTCTGTATCACATGGAGGTCGATTTGAGGATAACTAATGTGGTTCGTAAAAATACAGGAACACATTAAAGAACACAGTAAATACAGTTCAATTACATTTTTGATTTTCATTTAACGGAATGTAGTTTATAGTCTGTTATTTATCCTGTTTCTTAATTTCAGGTATGTACATTGCCTCAAAGACAACATTTTTAGGTGGAATACATATTGTGCATTGTTAAGTTCTATGAAAGTCACAAAACCACACCAAATATTGTACCCTTAGCATGAAGTATTACAGCAATAGGAACAAATCTAGAAGGTAAATGCATTGCTGATTAATCTCTCTCCTAAATCAAAGCCCAAATCCTCCTTAATATGTTCTGTATGCCTACTTACAAAAATATATTGATACTTACAATTCTTGGGTAAGGCACTCGGCCAAAAGAGTAAATCTCCCAAAGCAGAATACCGTAGCTCCAAACATCTGATTTGGTGGAAAATTTCTATTGATTAAGAGAAAAACACACACAAGAGTTTTATTTCAGTCAGTGGGGCCGACACAATGGTAAAGCTCACTACTCAACATGGCAACAGTCCTTGTAAACAACGGTTTACCTTTTCTCTGAGGGCCTCTGGCGATGTCCACTTCACAGGCAGCTTAGCAGTGTCCTGAGTGGAAGAGGCCTCCTTGGTCAGACCGAAGTCACTGACTTTGGCCGAGTTGTCGTCTGATACAAGAACATTGCGGGCCGCTAAGTCTCGGTGGACAAAGTTATTGATTTCCAGGTACTCCATTGCTTCACAGACATCTCTGTAAAAGCACAAGAAGTCGAAGTTCAACACCTGAAGGATTTTTCTCTTTACACTCTCAATCCTGGGATCAAAAACATGTCGCACAAATTTCCTAATAATCCAACGAAACATGGACAATCTTAAGGGGTACCCTGGAGTCGTGCAAATAAGCATGGTTTAGTTTACATTCAGTGTTTCTCAACTACAATATGTTGCATGCATCTCCAACTTTATGAAACATTTCAATGATTTTTTTCCCCCTCCTTTACTGGTGCATTGCTGCCCTTTACAATTCTAATCATCAACAACTGTCAATGTGTGGCATTGCATGAAACAGAGAGACATGATACATCTGTTCTTCTCCCCTTTATTTGATCATATTGATCTGTTTTAGAGGTAGGTGGAGGAGGTAAACGACATTCACATGCAGAGCACGAATACAAACAATTCGGGGAGCCGCTCTTCAAAACAGCTCCACAGCCCCACAGATCAAAAACTCTACAGTCTACCTTTAATACAGTATAATTGCAGATATGGTAGAAAACTACAGTCATATACGCACAGTGCAAAATTAAGGAGAGCATCTCCACCAAGTACTGTCCGGCCTCTGGAACGTAAGTAGTCAACCAAACAGCCCTGAAAACAAACAAACAGACATGTGACAACTTTATAAAAGTACTAAAGATGTTAACAAATGAATCAGACAGTCTGCCACCTACCTTGGCCATGTACTCAGTAACTATATACAGACTCCCGTTCTCCTCTACAATCACTCCAAGCAGCTGCACCAGGTTATCGTGCCGTAGTTGCCTTTGGAAGGAGAGGAGCACACAGACATGTTTATTCATGTTTCGAAAAACAAAACAAAGAAAAGTATTTTTATTTCCTTACGTCATGACGGAAGCCTCTTCAATAAAGGCCTGCGCTGTAGCATCATGTTTTATGCACTTCACAGCTACTTTAGTCCCTCTGTAGTCTCCCACCATGACATCTGGAATGATCACAAACGATAACAATTGACTGTTAACTCAAATCTAACAAGGTCTACTCTTATTCACCCTTCTTCCTGATACAATACCAACAACAAAAACAACAAACCCTTCTCTTAAACCACTTGGAGCATGGGGGAATGTTTCATTGTTAAAAGTTAATAACTTGGAATTAAATTTAGTTAAGCAAGTTTGCATGGTTATGTTTTTACTGGACTTTTATCAAAACCTTTGTACAAATTCTGTACAGAAAAATGTAACATTAATGCTACATTTTCCCCAATACTTGTTAACACAATGTACTTTTTAAAGTAAAACCAGTCATGCTCCATCTCTACTCCCTGTTAGCATGTTCATAATGCATATCTGATCCCCACCACATGTAAACGATTACATAAAAGTGGGTCACTTGTACTATGCGGTGTAAACTTGAAGCTACTTGCCTCCAAACTCTCCTTTTCCAATAACCTGCTGCAGCGTGAGGTCTTTCCTGCTCATCGACCAGCCACCTGTTGGTCATTTAAAGACAACATAACATAACATAACAGGCTCATACATGCTTCGCATGAACAAAAATGCTAAAATGATGTGGTTGCTTGAATTGTAAAGTGAGACTTACCCCTGGAAAACTCATCCTGAGCGGCCACCGTCCCCTCCTCCACCTTTGGCTTTATTAGACTGGTGCACAGGCCATCTGCATCTTTGGTGTAGTGCTACAAAAAAAACTGGCATTATTTTATGGAATATTTAAGCATATAACTGTACCACCTGTTTAAACACTCACATAGCTTCAATAAAACTTCATATGACAAAAAAAAACGGGGCAATAAAACTCAGCGAGCAGTGTTTCGTAATGACCAATAGAGGGCTGTATAATCAAATTAGCAAAACATATAATGGACGACTAACAAGGTTTCCTCTCAAATAGGTCAGACTAAAATGACTCATACTCTTCTATCTTCTATCTTCTATCTATCTAAAATAAGCATGCTAATCAGTAAAAGGAGTCATTTTGAGAGTAAAAAGCTTGGTGTCTCTTGAGGTTAGAACTCTGCACCTCAGCATACTGTTCACTCTTCCTCTTTGACACTTCCTGTTCATTATTTGTTCCAGGAACTGTATGTGGTCTATGATGTAGCACAGAGACGCGGGGGCTCTAAAACAGGAAAATACACCAACCATACAGTAGACGAAAGCTCTACATAGCACCAGAGCAAACACTAGAGACGTCTTGCTTTATTTATAAAATCGTACCTCAACCAGCTGCATGAGGTTGTCAAAGTACGCCTCGTCATCGATAGTGAGCTTGCCGTTGGTGTAGACGATGCGGTAGTGCTCCACCTTGCCGTCGCAGCTCACACACAGGGTGTAGTCGCCGGGGAAGTTGGTGCTCTCTCGCACCAAGTACAGGCCAGTTTCAGGAGGGTTAAGCAACAGCTCGGCCTCATCCCGCGTTATCTTCCCGTGAAACCACCTGGAAGTAGAAGAACCAGAGAGGTAACAGAGCATCCAAAAGAAAAGAGACAACCACAAAAAAGGAGACCACCAACACTAATCTAATCACTGCGAATTCAAAAAATGTTTTTGAAATGTAGCACAACAACCCTTACAATGACTACTTGGATCCTTTCTGCAGACTTCTTTCTGTTTGCATCAATCAGTACAAAGCATATTACAGGTACAATCAGTACACATATCTAAATCTAATGCAGTCTAATACAACAGTCCTGCAATCAATCCTCCCTTAGTGAAGTTTATAATTTATAGTTTTTGCTTAACTGTTTAAGCTGTCATTTTCACGGCTACACTTATAGCGCTGTTGTATACACCACTTTACACTGATACAGAGAAGTGTTTCTAGTATTTTGTCCACCCTATTTTTAATCAATAAGGGTAGACTAAATATTAGAAACACCATTCAGTATGACGCAGTTACTCAGTATAATACAGTTTGCCAGCACTGCAAACTACAGCCTCCAAAATGAGCATTAACTTGTAATCATTTTTAGTACACGCATATAAGTAATTAAGTATATACTCTGTCAGCACTGGAGGGGATGACACTGACTGTTTTAAGAGGTATCAATCAGAACAATATTAGCGTGTAAAAGCAGTGAAGGACAAATCAGAATTCCTGCCGATTACTAAGGAAAGACTGCGGGGATCCATTTTGGGCCTGTGTTGCTGATTATTTTCCATTAGCCTTTGAGACATGTTCATCACTGTGACCAGTTGTATTATTGAGAGGGTCACAGGATGTACAGTAAATTAATTTGCATGCTGCATCCACTCAGAAGCCCCTAGGTCCCTTTTACCATTGCACTCTCAACTTCATGACTGGTGACATTTAAAAATAATGACAGCGCATTTCATATGATAAGATCAGTTAGCGTTCCTCAACCCGTGTCTGTTCTTTTAGTATTATTTTTTCAACAAGATGTTGCTGTACAGGAGAATGGAGTATGTCTTCCTTATGGCTTTATTTTGTCATTTTATGCTTGATATTATCTTCCTTTGTTTGTTTTTTTACCATGGATTGTTGTTATCTGGTAGATTTGTCTTCATGAAGTCATTCGAGACACAATTTTGTGATTAAGGGCTCTATAAATAAACATGTCACTCATTTACACGCCCTCATGCCTGCACACAGACCAGCCATGTGGACAAACCGGGAGATTTTTTAGATTACTTCAGTCTGAGATAAAAAAGAAACAACAGGAAACTACGCAGCACAAGTTCAAGCAAAGCTGAGCTGAGCTGGAAACAAAAAACAAGTGCACTGCAATTACAACACAGCCCGACCCAACTGTGGTCCCCATTCACATAACTACAGCGCCACTGCCACGACAAATAGCCCATCTGCCTTCAGCAACCACACAGCCAGAGGAAGAGGGCAAAGACGAGCTATTTTAGCCGTAGCTGCAAAAGCCACACAAAGCTGGTGTAGTGGCAACTTTTGAGTTAAAGACAGCAAATAAATAAACCTAATCCTGTTTGCTTTGAAAGTGAAAGATTACATTGGGCATGAAAACGAAGTAAACCATGATATTGTTTGTACTCACGGCATTAGACTCAGCTTCCCTCCAGATTTCACTCCTTCTCTTTTCTGAACATAGTTGGCTGGAATTGTTCCCTCGCGACCTGCAGAATTCTTTGCTTTGTACCAGTTTGGATCCTGAACCACAAAATGTCAGAAATGGTTCAAATGAATAAATTAAATATTAATGTGTAGTAGGAAACACAAACGTGAAGTCATTCCATGTGTTTTCATATCTACAGACATGCTACATGAGTGCAAAACTCTATATTTATAAGAACACAAGTTAGGCCATGAAACATTACCTTTGTGACAATAATAATCGACAACACATCTCCTTTATTGAAGGGCAGGTCCTGCTCTGATGTGCCTTTGAAGTTGTACCTGGCCACACACTCTGTGCCCTGTGGCCATGAAGTCTACGGGAACAGGGGCAGATCACTAATTAGTAAACAATTGTCTCATCTGACATGTCATGATGTGTATCTGAATATCTTACCTGGACCTCTGTCATGGTGAGGTAGTTCAATCCTCTCACAGGTGATGTTTTCTCGCTGCAACCATTAGAGCTGATAGACACACACACACACACACACACCTACAGTACCTAAGAAGGGAAACAGAATGTAATCAGTTTGACGCCCTCGCTTCAAAAGGTATTCACTTAACCACAAACTAATTATCAGGAAGAGAGTTCATTTGTGGTTTTGCTGTTTAGGTGCGCGTGTTCATTCACAGTAAACAAGTCAGCTATTATCAGAACGCACAAGAGCAGTTTCAGATCAGACAGTGTCAGTAAAAATAACTCGCTGATAAAGAAAGCAGAACTAACAAGTCTTTTTTTAAATCACACTTTCACAACTCGGGCAGAATGTTTCCATGACGCATTAATACATAAAGACGAGGCTTCTGTGTGTTGATGGATAGTAAAACTTGATCTACTTTGTACTTTTTATTCTATATGGTAAACCGGTTCATGTTGACCAAAAATGGACACACACTGGTGCTAAGCCCCGGTGACTGGCCCTTGTACGAATCAAGATAGCTCTCTTCAGCGCTGGAATGCAAACTTGTGGTGAGATCTGACCAGGCCCGAGAGACTCATCCAGCCCAGCGTTTCTTTACGTCAATAAAGCAGCCACTGCGACTGCAACCGTGGGCCTGAGTCACTCTGGAGCGTTGTTTCCATGATACATGCACAACAACGATATAACGAAATGATGACCTATGGGTTAAGTCACACTCAACACCCCCACCCCCTCTCAATCCTCCCCCAAAACCCCAACCCCACTTCCTCTCTTCTTGTGTTAGTTCCCATGGAGAAGAGGTGGGGCTCAATGGTCAGAGCTCAGGGAAAATCCTGGCTTTGATACATCTGCTTTACATGAGGTCACATCCTCCGACATGTCGGTTACTATGCAGTCAACGTCCTGTATGTGTTGGGGGGTTCAGATACTTCTATGATATCACTCTCCAAGCTCTTCCTATTAAAATGATCTTTCTTCTATTGCAAATATAATCTTGCATTTCTGCTTTGTCACACATTTTAATAAATGACCAGCCTCGTCACAACAAGTATGAGACTAAAAACTGTCCTGCGTCCCAGAGAGGACTGTCATCACTCAGTATGATGAGGGTGAGATGGATGTTGTCCCCTATGGAGCACTGCAGCTGTCTATCTGGACACATTTCCCACACCCATCAACCCATAAAAGGACACCCCCATTTTGCTTCTGCTCATCCCAACCCGTCTTTTCTACGGTTACACTTTGACATTTCACACTGCCCAGAAAGACATAACAGGAAAAGAAAAGAAAAAGTCTGAAGCCATGCTAGCGGTGCTTTGAGGCTGTAATGCTCGTTGTGAAAGAAGCCAAACTAATGGTGCCATGTGACCCCTCAACACAAGTCTAACATGCCTGTAGGCCATGAGCAGTTAAACCAAACACATTTTGCCCACTCTGTTTTTGTTTGTTTATATATTATTTAGAGGCCTGGTGAAAAAAAGTCACAAAAAAGTTCACATAAATTGTGTAGAAGAAATATTTTGGATTATCTCCTATCCCCATTAATCGTCTCGTGTCTGACCCGACCCCAGGTTGGAAACCACTGTGCGACATAAAAAGCTGTGGTGTAGAGTAAGTAAGATTTACACAATTTACACAATTCAGTTGTTATTTGTACTTTCTTTGATCTTAATTTTAGGGTAATGTATGCTCTTTAGTCCACTACATTGAATTATTTGGTACCGATAGTTGTTACTTTGTAAATTAAGATTTCAAAAACCATCAAACAGTTGTTGAGACATTTCACTTTGAATCCCAAATGTCAACCTGCTGTTGGTGCTGGAGGTAAAGTGAAGTCAAGGGATCACCAAAGTCAGTAGTATTCATCATGTGGGGACCATGAATTGTCAATCTATCCAATTGTTGTTGAGATGTTTCAGTCTGGACCAAAGTGGTGGACCGACTGTCAATCCCTAGAGCCATGTTGCTATAGCGTGGATAACAATTCATTGTCACTACAGGTAATCCATTATTCTGACTAAAATCTCTATGAATTAATAATTTAAAGCAGGAACTTATGCTTGTTATGTTCTAAAAAACTGAATTTCCAGAATCTGTCACGGCAAAGTCCTTGGTGAAAGAGCAACGTGATCTCACCAAGTGTGGATCAATGGGGCCAAGGCCGACACACAACAGCACTTTTTTATTCATCTCTTTTGGGACAGTGAATGCATCTCAGCAGCAGGCCACCAGCAGCCGACTGAATGGGACAGAACTCAGTCTGTCATGGTGTCACATTGCCATTTCCAGAGAGCTCCACATAGAACCACAGCTTGCTCTTTTCAGGAAGCGGACAACGCTGTCATTGTGAGTCGGTCGAGTTTCTATTGACCCCCTGTCTCATTGAGAAGTCCATCATCATCATCATCATCATCAGCCTGTCCAGTGAGTAGCTTTAGGGGCAGCAATGATTTAGTTATGCAGGTCTGGAGATATGAATTGTACTTCATATTTTATTCAGTCAGCACAATCAACTTGTGTCTGCTGGTCTGTTATCATCAATTATCTTTAAAACATGGCATAAAAAATAATCTCATGACACAAATACCTCATGTCATGATACAGCCATTGCTCTGGTGATTTAGTACATCCCATTGAGAGATATTTTCTGTTTTAGGAGAAGCCAGGCATGACCTAAGCTACTGAAAGCAACAGGAAACCAGCAAACTGGGTGACAGACTAAACATGAATGGAGTCAGGAAAGAGCACAGGGAGCACAAACTCACTCCAAATCTAACAATCACTAATAAATAGAAGTTTCATAACACTTCAAACAAAGCTAATCTAACTATTACAGTCCAATTTGGCATATAATTGGCATCCATAAATATCCTATTGTTCAAACCAACATTTTGTCTAGTCTCTCTTGTCTTTAGCAAGTAAGTCATAGTCTAAACTGTACAAACCAGTGGTAGCCTGAGCACACGAAGCAAGACAAGACAGGAATGTAGTAATATCTCCTTTGGTCTTGTTTAAATCTGCCACTCCCTGGTCTATCTGTGGAGGTAAAAATGTGGCTCATGCAAGGTGTTGCAAAAGCTGCTGGGATACAGTGAAGTGACAATGTTCTGGAGGTCCTGTGGACAGATCTGCAAATGTGTCACTCAAAAACGGGATCGTGTGCTGGTCTTTGAAATCTTACTCTTAAGATTAACAAGGCCATCTTCAAACAGATCTCCCTCTACTTCTCAGTCGTGGAAAGCAACAAAGCACTTTTACTTAAATACTGTACTTAAGTGGCACTTTGAGGTACTTGTACTTTGTATTCTTGTTTGTTTTGTTCGGTTAAATCTTTGCACTATTGTTTAGTTAGTTCATTTTAATATTATTCTATTTCATTGTATATATTATGCATTTTTATATTTAATATTTTTTACTCTGTTATTTTATTGCTTTACCTGTACCATAAATGTTGCTGTAGCAAAAAAGAATTCCCCTTGCGGGATTATTAAAGTAACTATCTATCCATCTACTTTACTTGAGTTTTTCCATTTTAGGCTATTTCTACTATACTAAGAATCCTATTCCACTACATTTCAGAAGGAAATATTGCACTTTTCACTCCACTACATTTATCTGACAGAACATATAACAAAAGATATAACAAACTCATAAAATAAAATGCCTTGGTAAACATTAAATCAGTGGTCCCAATTATTTTTGGCTCGTGACTCCTGACAAAGAAGCAGTGTCTACTTGGGGCCCCTTGTCACATTTCAGATGTCTACGAGTTGTTAGCAGTTCCACCAAAGAGACATTTGCCCTCCAAACATCAACAGGCAATATTATTTAAGTAAAATGCTGCTCGAACATTGATGCACTAGTATTAACAATACTAATAATATAATATATCAGTCACATGGACCATGTATTTGTGTAAAGAACACTTTACGTGTACTTTGCTGATAGTGCCTCTGTGTTTTTACTTAAGTAGGATTTTGACTGTGTGCTCCTGCATCCCTCCTCTATTTGCAGAAGGGGGGCTGGGTGATATGCCCCTCGTCCTGACCCTCCAGTCTCAGGATGCTCTGCGACTGCTTTGATGCTGCTGCCCTGTTATCATCACCATTACAGCAGCAGGGTGGCAGGGCCAAGTGCGGAGAGAAGGAAACAATGATTTTTGTCCACATCCCCGGAGCTATCATCTGGCAGATATACAAACCAACTCACCGAGCTGTGAGAAATGTACAGAAAGAGTGCATGGCATGCCAACAGTTCAACCAGCTGGCTTTGACAGCCTGCAGATGTTCTTGAGGAACCTCAGAGGAGGAAATCCCCTCTGGCTCTGGGACAACAGCTGGACTCTGGTGCAGCAGCACTGCTCACTGAAACTGAGGTCTCTCTGCAGGATATAAGACAGGAAGTGCGAGTCCAGTGGTAGGCCCTGCAGCACAAGCCGTCATTGTATCACTTTAATGACGGTCAGTTTTGCCTGTGAGGCGAAGTGATACAAAGTATGAAAGCATACTGATAGGGTATACATGTAAAATAGCATCCTGTTTTATCAGAGATGAATATAAAATGTAACCCTGAAAAACAAGGCCGTCTTCAGGCTAACAGGAAGAGAAAAGCAATGATTGTCAGTCAGGGGAAACTCCCCCTTAATTTGGCATCCAGGCATTACAGTAAACTTTGCATTTTACTCCCTTCCAAAGTTCAAACAACACAATGAAGGCATTGACACTTATGCCACTTGGAGTAGGTAATTGGTGCTTTTACGAAGTAAACACATTCAAAAAACACCATGTAAGGCAAAGCTGCCATGCCTGAGCAGTGAACGGACACTTCCTTGCTGAGGTGCGATGCAAACCATGCAGTGCAATGCTGCTCTGCTGATGCAGCCATGCTTGACAGAGTAGCAGTCTGCTGTGGTTTCATGCGCTTGTTTCATAAGCTTCATCCTTCTTCACAGTTTTGTTTCACTCTAAAAGCAGAATCCTCTGTAGAAGAAGCTCCAAGGCTATGCCAGCAGCACCAGACTTGCTTCAAGCCTTTTGTCAGAGAGCCAGAGAGGGGCATCACCCCTTAACAGACCCAAGAGGTCCTCAGTTCCTCCCTCTGACAACAAGCCTACTTGTTTCATTGAGCTGTTTTTCTGTTTGGCTTCATGCATGGGTGGCTTGTTAAATTTGCGTGATTGTTTCCTGAGAATAACTGACTGGATGAGGGGAAAAAAAGCAGTAGTAAACCATTTAATAACAACCCATCTGCAAGTTACACACGTTACACAAGTGCAGCCAGTTTTGCAAAGTCAGTAAAAGTTTCAAAAAAGTTCTGAAACAGTCCCGATGCATCGTCTTGAGTCAGCAGAATACAATGATCACTATCAATATCATTAACAGAACACTTTTCAGAGCTGCATGATGCAGCTTCTGCACTCCAAAACGTCTTGAAGGAGGACGACGTAAATATAGGAAATTACTACGCCTTCTCTTGTTTTACTGGAAAGCACTTTGAGCAACACTCATTATATAAAAGATAACAGATTATTATGTTGGCCTACTTGTCACAGGTCCCAAAGCCCCAATGATTTCTGATGATCAGACGTGTCAGCTACTGTACAATAAGACAACGGAAGTGTACAAGCTGGCAGCTCTATTCTAGAAATGTGGGCTAGTTTTACCACAACACGAGAGCTTCACTGCATCTACAAGCCAAGGCTCTTTTTCAAAATGAACTCTTACCTGTTTGCAGGCAAAACCCGATTAGTTTGAGGCAATAACAGGTGATTGAGCTACTGTCCTCTCAGCGACAGCAGACAAACTCCCATTCACGAAATAACTGACAGTTGATGTCGAAGTCCCGATGAGGAAGTGAGCTGTGCCTCAGGTGACCTGAAACTTCAGCAGTCCAAAATGATCTCAATAAAACCAGCGAAGACAGTTGTTGGTGCGTCTCCTGTCAACATCATTTGGGGGAAAAGTCGCTTCAAATTATGACAAATAAACGTTTCTAAAAAAAAACGTAATGCTGCAGTCTCGACGGTCCCTGTGTAGAAAAAGTCAAGTGAGGGAGGAAAAAACGCGATAACTCAACTGGTGAAATGTCGCAGCAATGAAATAAATGCGATTCAGAGCAATTTGAGTCTACTTCACACTGCCCCACTCCTTTTCCCCCCTTCAGAAAAATTCGAGTTTTTGCCCCACCTTGATTTTGCAGTGCACATGCGCGTTAATAAGAAACAAGTCTGGTTAAAAATAGATCACTGGATTCATTTCTGTCACTTTGGTGAGGGAATTTGATCATCCATTTTTACACAAAGTCCACAAAGATGACGCAAAGGTGAATGCTTTTATTTTTATTTTTTATTGTCTCGGTCTGCAGACATGACACAAGAGGACTGCACAGTACTTTTGCACAAGACGCCTGAAGAGTGAACTTCGCTCCCGAAAGATAAACAGTTGTGCAGTCTAGACAAAAACCTCCCACTGGCTGTTTAATGCGATTTTCTTTTCTGAACTGCAAAGTATTCTCGCATGGACTAAACACCCCCCAGTGCAGATCTGAGAATGTGAAACATGTAAACTCAATCTCAAGAAGTGTAACCAGCGTTTAAACGAAGTTACTTTGCAAACAGATCACCTCGTGGTTTCTGACTGCTCACATTTCGTAGAGAAATAACACCTTTGAATGAGGAAATAGTGCATAAAGCTGAATTACAACAGAATAAGGAAGAGCCATCAGACCTGTGGTTTAATGGCCCCCTGGTGGCCTAAAGACAATGTAAACTCGTCCCAGTCAGTAATGCTGGCTGATGTTTCCAGACTTGTCTCAACAGATGAGACAGAACACATCAGGCCGGAGGAATGTCGGAGAAAGGACAAACCCTTCGCGTCATTTCCACTGAATTACTGTATGAACCAAAAAAAACAAACATGTGTGAACACAGTATCACACAATACAATGTCGATGTAAACAATCTGCAGGTCCAGTAAACGTTATAAAGGCGTCTCTGCTCTGCACACATTTCAAAGTGAATGTGATCAAGCAGAGGGTTTCACGTTCATTGTCAAAAAGATCTGGCAGTAGAGATACAAACATCACCTCAGTCAGCACAAACCAAGCAGCTCTGATATTTCACAGTCTATACTTTAGAAACACACAAAGCATTACTCTTACATCAGGAGGGGGAACTCATGAAGAGAAACGATTCCTCATCACAAAGAAAACAAAATACATTTGGTTCAAAGTACTTGATCATTGAGAGTTTAGATCAAGTTGATTCGCCCAGAAACACATTCACTTTCCAAATATAGAGCATTTATGCTTTAGAAAACTCTTAAAACAACTGAACTGTGATAAAAGAAAAACATTGTAACCTGCACGGTGGTTTGAAACTTAAAAGGACCATACCGCCATTTATTACAAACCAATTCCATTTTACAGCACAACTGCAAACCATAATACTGCGTTTTATAAATTTAGATGTATTTTCTTCCAGGTATCCGTTGGCCTCTATTCTTTCCATATAACATGAAACTCTACTAGGACATTCTTCAAAAAAATAGTCCATCACAGAAGATGCTACGTATGCATTCCTCTGTTAGTGTGATGCAGTGTACTCTTCAAATCTGCAACTAAACTACATCACCACACAAATATTTAACTACTGTAGACTAAGCATAAGCTCACTATGATGGATTCGTCTCATTAATACATTGTTATATACTACACAGTAGTCATGAATAACCAATAGAAAAATATTCAAATGTAAAAATAAACAAATGATTTGTAATAAAGGAACTGAAAGTTGCAAACACACTGGTATGGTCCTTTAACAGTTACAATAGAGAGCCAAAGTAGAAGTGAAACATCTGGGTTTTGTTCCAGAGAAAATCCTGTTACCAAACAACTAAAAATCGAGCTTTGTAACAGTCAGTGTGTCGCGTGGCTCGCCTCAAGTGTTTTTTTTTTAAAAACAATCTAATATCTGTTCAATATATATATATATATATATATATATATATATGTTTTTATTGGCATTCAGCGAACACCATTTCCTATAATGCTTTTACATTTTATGGATATGGACTAAACCAACTATCCATATCCGTGCTTGTAGTCTTTACATGGGATCTGTAGTTTTTCCTATGGTCACAAAATAATTGTTTAACAAAGGTTTGGCTCCATGTACCTGCTGTAGATGGATGACGGATTGCATTGACTTACAGAGGCTTACATCATGACTTCGGCTCTATATTATCACATTTAGTTAGACTCCCCCCCCCTAAAAAGCTAAATTGCTAGAGGTCTTGCAGGCTGCGTAATGCTATCAAAGCCCTTATCGTGGCTGCCTAATTTACCATGAACAAACAAAAGTGCTGTTATCTTGATTCTCTGCAGAAGCTGCTCCATTCAACACTGGCTTAGATTGAAAATACAAAATGACTCACATAAATGACAAACATTCGATCAGACGACAGCTACAGAGTGCTGTCGAGTATGGCAGAATATAAGACAAGCCATTAGCAATGGTACCGCTGATATAAGTGGGATTCCTGTTGTCTTATCCAGATGAATGCAATAACATCACCTTTGCATGTATTGTACGGTGGATCTCCATTTATTCACCAGACGGCTTAGGAATGAGGTTCGATTACAGCGACATTCAGAAATGTTTCCATGTGAAGTCAGAGATTGTCCATTCAATCTAAAACTACTTAATACTATGCTGTGTTTTCTAAAAATCTATCTTCCAAATATCCATTAGTATCATGTAAATACAATGATATCTACATGACGGCTGAAGCCTCTGATGGTCGACACATTTACTTTTTCAATAAAGCTCTTCACGATCCCACCCATGGAACTTAGTCGTTGTAGAACTAATGCACTAAACAGTGGTCCCATTCACATGTTGAAGAGTTAGAAACTTAATGGATGAATTCTGGAATATAAGGCGCCACAACCTTGTGTGTGGTCACGGAGGTGTCTTGTTTACACCATTATGCAGAGTGCAAGGGGATGGCAAATTTGCAGCCAAAAGGAGAAATGTACTTAATTCCCACTTCCTGGAACACCTGGCGAGGAATACCTATGTCACACAGGTAAACGCTGCCCGCCCCTTCAGCCAGGGGAAGGGGGAGGCAGAGAGAGAGGGACCACTTGGCCTCGACTGCCTGTCCCTTTCCACTACCAGGAGGGTCCAAGCTGAGCACTGGCGCTCGGTTCTGGTTAGCCCAGTCTGCAGCTGCTCGGTACCAAGGCTGATCCATCAGGAATGTGTTCTCGTGGCAGTCCAGGCAGTTTATGATTAAGTCCACGGGAGTGTCTGGAAGGTCTGTGGAGTCGGAGAGAAAAAAATAAATAATATGACCTCAACTAGAGTGCAAAATAAAAATAAAGAATAAAAACAACTGAGCAAAATATAAAAGTAAAAAAATATGTCCACCTTTGATACTCGACACCTGTTTGCCACCAGTTTTGTTGAAGAGAGTGAGCTCGCTGGTGACCGAGTCGAGCATCTTGACAAAATTGGGCAGAAACAAGATGACCTCCACTTCATGATTGGCCAGGTGACGACCACAGCTGATGCCCTGAGCACCCTGAACATGAGGCCCACACAGCAGAGCAACCGTGGGACTCTGGTGCAAATTTTTGGGAGTGAATCTGGAGGAAACATGGAAACAAAACTAAGTTGCTTTTCATTTAGCTACGGCTGTTCTCATCTGTGCTTACAAATCATCAGCGCATGCTTACCTGTTGGGCCCACCCAGCAATGTAAGGGCCATCTGACTTGCACACACTCCAGTCATCTCAAGTCTTCGCTCCAGTGAGAGACCATGGCGCTCAGCGACTGACAATAGACGCTGGTGTAGTTCATAGGATATACTGGGCACAACAAGCCCAGAATCTGTATGGGGGGAAAAAACAACACAAATATGTATATATATATAAAAAAAACAGTGCACTTTAGATAATTTTCCTTAACTATAATTTGCTTAAAAACATGTGACTCAACTTACCGGTGCAGTACTCTTTGGCCCCCGGTTGCGGTACAGTAATCTGTCTGTACACAATAGGTTTGGCCTCCAGGATGTTTTCATCGTGACGGTACCGTGTGGGTGTCTGATCTTGAGGAGTCCCGCGTGACCTGGCACCATTACGTGATGTATCGATTTCTGAGAAAACGGCTGCTTTGTCAAAAAGCGCCAAGTTTCCTTCAAAATCAAAGTCTGTATCCAGCCCGTCGTCTATGGTATCCCCAAAACACTCGTCGTCTCTGAGCTTCATCGGACCATTCTTCACCCCGTTCTTCTTCGGTGTCACTTGGTTTGCCCCTCGACTACTAGATGACCCTGATGGGAAGAATACACATTAACTCTCTACAATCAGCAACAATATTTTCTGATCGAGCTGTACTACATTGCACTTACAAGAGTTGTGTCTTCTACGAAATGCTTTTGGCTGGCCGGGTATGTCCTGGTGACGTTCTCCATAGCTTTTGGAGCAGTGCTGAGGAGAGTTCAGTTTCTCCACAGACCTGGGATCACCCTTTGGGACTGTGACTGGAGCACTGCCTACCTTTGTAGTTGCAAAAGAGCTGTTCCTAGCATTGCCATTTGTGATATCTAAAATCTTGAGTTCTTTTATGTCAATGGCACTGCAGGAAAAAATAATAATATATTTAGTAACAGGAAGAAACGGTGGTTGTCAATAAGCCCAATTAGTGAAAAATATATAGAGAGCAAACATTTCGTGGTCGAGTTGTACCTGAATGTGACCTCGGGAACAGGGCACTTGACTCCATTATGGAAAGGTTGCCTTAAGGAGATGGTTTGGCTGGACTGCTCCACAGACACCACTTCTCCTTGATAGACTCCCAGTGTTGGCCCACAGTTAATTGACACCAAACTACCCAACCAATCCGCTGCCATGACTGCACAACGTTGAAGAACAGAAGTTTGGTTTTCACGTTTCTTGTCAGAGAAGCTTTGTAAAAAAAACAGATTTTCTGTTAAAATAATACGCTAACTTTCTGGCAGCAGGACATCAGAAATCAGCGTGGTGTTGCCGAAGTTATGCTAACTGACTAGCATTAGCTTCGGCCTGTTATCTAGCGTTAATTCCAAGACGCAAACGCGGTATTTGATTAAAGACGAGAGGTTAAAGTGTTGTACCTTTCCGGGGTTGACGTGAAGCACACTTCTCAAGAACTCAAATGAATGAAATGTCAAATTAAGTGCTGAAAGGAAAATCGTAGCTCATTTAAACTGCTAGCTTTTAGCTTATTGAATGGTCAAAAGAAGCTGCTGCTAGCTTCAAGATGACTGCTTCCGGCTTCCGATATACGGTGTTTTTCACAATAAGAGCTCAAAGGTGAACATTGTTTATCAACATGAAATCTGAAATACTGCGATTTCTATTATCCAAATGGATTGGGTTATCAACGCTTTTGTTTTGCTTAATATAAAACACTGAGTCGTAACGTGTAATATGACTATTTGAGCATTAATTGAGATGAGCAATATTCTTGAGCGATAGAGCTGAATAATGGTCTGACTGGCCCATGCAAAGAAACAACTTTGGATTTAATCAGTTGCATGCAATATTTCACACTGAGCTGTAGAGTATTAGCATGCGTACATAGCCATGCTACTATTTGACAATTCATCACATGCTTGCTTTTCCCTTTAAAAACCTTTGAAAATCACCTACCTAAGACCATTCTTTACTATTTCTGTGTTCCCAAAGTAAATAATAATTAATCCAGACACATTCCCTGTAATAAATAATTAATCAGATGTAGGCTATAAGCTATGAGTGTTATGATCACTGTTTGTGAGATGTTCTTAACAACCAGTCAGCAGACTGAGTGAGATCATGTGGAGACTATCCCAGAAGTGTTAGCACGACACACCCACCTCATTGCCTCCTGTGTACATAGGTTACCATGGAAAAGCTTGCAATCAAAGCTGTGTGAGTCTTATAGGCAGAGCGTGGAGAGGAGAGGATTTCTGCACCAGGTACCGTACGAGAATACACTTTTGTATACAGACATACTTGTATTTAGATATGGCAAAGGGTGTGATTAACCAATTTATAATAACAGAAAATAAATCTGTAGATCACAAACACATTGTAATAATCATGCAGTGTTAAAACTAGTTGTTTACCATCAAGCAAACAGTGGAAATATGAAGACACACGATCCAAGAATAGCCAAACACCTCAAACTGTCACCTTTGTGTGAAAACCTATCCCTGAAGCTTGGGCTGACACGTGGGCAGATGAGGGCTGTAACCTCTCCCATACAAAGGGAAGAGATAACTCAGATCTAGGAAGACACCCCAATATGTTTAGACCCTCATACAGAAGTTCAAGTCCATTTTCCCTTACCTCGGACCTTGATATGTGGGACACCAAATCACGCTTTACAGCTCAGGTAAGACCCAGATATCGTATTTCTTTTCTGGTAGAACATGTTGATCAAAGTGTAAATGTTTAATTTATTTGTTATTTCTTTCTTAGAACTCAGCATGGTGTGGTATGGCAACTGTCTCTGGGACAGAGTTCCTGTCCAAAGTCAGCACGAGGTGAGAGGGAGATTTATAGAGTTTTTAAGTGACAGAGTCACAGTAATATAAATGTATAATATAAAAAACAAGCAAGGGTGGTGTAAGAAGTTCTTGGTGATAAACTGAATGTATTCCAGCACATCTGGGAGTGCCGGTGGCTTCAGACAGAATGACCCAAGTCTGAGGAAGTGGCAGTCATTGTCCCATCTGGTGCCTGAGGGTGCTACACGAACCTTTCCTCCATATCCACGGGCTGAATTAAGGGCTGCCCGAGGTGAAAGCAGCTTTAGACAAGCAGAAGGGGTGCATTGGCTGCATGATGCTCATGAGCGTTTGGACACTCAGCTGGACCAGCTGAGGACCAGAAATTCACAGCTGAGCTACAACATAACTACTGCACAGCTGCTTGACATGAAACATAAGGTAAGTTTAAAGAAAAACGTAATTTAAAATGTCTATGTAAACAAATGATATAATCTATTCTGTGATGAAAAGAGTGTTTGCTTAGTGTTTCATGTGACCACAGCATCGGGTTCTTTTTGCACTAATGTGTTTCACAGCAGCTGTCAGAAACGATTGGTGCTCTTGAGCAGGAGAAGGAGGCAGTTAAATTATCCCAGTTTGAAAAGGGCCGGAAACGCGGAGAGCTTCATGATAAGTAAGTGCCGCAAAAGACATGGAATTTTAAACACTTAAGAAAATATTGAAAGTCCTTCTGCAAAATTCACTCACCAGGGTCCTACAGCTAGAGAAGGACCTCATGCAAATGAGATGTACTTTGAAGGGAGGAAGCAGTGATCAACCAACCGAAACATTACCAATGAGTCAAGAAGACTTTAACAGACGGGTGTGTAAGCTTCATGTTTAAGAAAATGGATCTATGTTCTAAATAATGTATTATTCTTCGTGTTTGTTTGCCAAACACTGCTTTTACATTTAAATTCAGGAGAGGCAGAAGGTGGACACAGAGCTGTGCCAGCTGAGAGCGGCTCTGCGAGATGCTGAGGCGAGGGCAAAGACACAAGAAGAAGAACACAACCAGGCCCTCCAGAAACTCCAGACTTCTACAGAGGTCAGTTTAAAAATATATAAGGGAAATCCTAAATTTACTGTTGATTCTCTTTCGACAAAATCACAAAGTTACACTGCAGTTGTCTGTTGTACAGCCATTTTCTTTTTGTTCCATACTTACATGTTAATGCTCTGTGGTTTTGTTTCTGTGTACTTAGACACAGAGGATGCTGTTGAATCAAATAGAGGAGATGAATCAAAAAAGACAGAATCAGTCTGAAGTGCAAGAACAGCTGAGTGAAGCTAACAACAAGATCAGTCAAGCGTGCCTGGTCAGTTTCCTGTCTCTGACTCAGTATTACCTTATCCTACAGGTACATTTAAAATGTTGTAATAGGAATTACATCTTGGAAATGGTCTTTCAATCTTCCCAGGATAAAGCCATCTTGTCGACTCAAGTGCTTAAAATGGAGGATAATGTAAAGGAACTGAAGGCCAAGCTGACAGGGGCTCTGTCTGACAAAGATCTCTTGATCCAGGTATCTTATAATCTTCAACATCTGACGTATCTAAGATCAAAATATAATGTATTGGCATCATCACTAGCTTATTTTTGCACGTGTAGGAGAAAGCAGATCTGCACCAGAGGGCCCAGGTCCTGGAGTTGCAGCTGCAGACAGCCCAACAAAGTTCCGAGGGTTGTAACACTGAGCCTCAAAACAACAATCAGGATCAGGAAACTGTTATGATGAAGGGAGAAAACAAGGCTCTCAGAGAGGTTAAAAGTGGACATATTTTTGTTAAATTTCACTTTTTCTGAATTCTTTATTAAATGATCCCTGTTGTGTCTTTACGCCAGGCAAATGAAAAGCTGACATGTGAGCTGGAAATGATTAAGCAGGAAGTGAAAACATCACAGTCTCAGCTACAGGAGGTAACGGCAGAGAGGGTCACCAGCTCCAAACAGATCACAGCTGCGGAGGCAGAACGATCTCAGCTGATCAGAGAAAAAGAACTGTTGAGTAAAATGAATGAAGGTGGACATGATGAGTTAAAGAAGATGAAAGAAAAGTACAGCCAGTTTAGGTGAGATGTTGAACAAGCACTATTCTTTAATATTTGAAGAAAAGCGAATTAGGCTACAGTATAATATATTACAATTACCTTGTCTTTTTTTAAACTGAAAAATTATCTAGGGAATCTTTGGGAGTTTTGGAATTAGAGAAACAGAAACTGCAGGATCTGTGCCAGTGTTTGGAGGCTGAGGTCCTCGAGAAGAGGGAGAAGCTACAACTGCAAGAGGAAGAACATCGAAAACAAGATGCAGTGAGAGTCCAGAGCATCGAGAAACTAAAAGCTGTGGCCTCGCACTGGGCAGAGAAATGGCAAAAGGTGGCTTTGACACTGCAGTCCACACAGGAGGAGCTAGAGGAACTCAAAAGGAACAACTCCAGGAATAAAGTAAGACCATCCCTTGAAAATAACTTTATTCTACATCAGTTCATTTTAGACGCATCTACATTCAAAAATGAAAAAAAAATCTACTTTCAGCTCCAAGCAGAAGCTATACATCTGGCAAATGGGGTTATTTAACAATATGTTTTTTAACAGAAGGAATCAGACTCACTCCTACAGACTGAGCTTGATGCATGCAAACGAGAGCTGGAGAGGAGCAGGAGTCAGGCTCTGCTTCACAGATATAAAGTTAAAAGTAAATGCACTTCTTTCTTAGCAGTCTGTGGCAAATATTCTCAACAAGATTACTCTTTAAGCATATGTCTTTTTATTCTTAACCACAAGGGGGTGTTAAAGTGCTGTGACCTTGTATTTGCAGGCGGTGAAGCCTCAGTACATACTGAGGACACAGAAAAACAGACAGTGTGAGTGGATTTTGATGAGATTTTCATTTTCAAAATGCACCATCAGCAAAAATGCTCAAAATGAAATTCTGTGATCTTTCTCTTTATCGTTTGCACTTCATCAGCTTATCACAATCCTCTTTGTTATGGGAGCCGCCATCAGACTCCCACGGCAGCCAAAACAAAGCCCCTCAGGTAACAACATGTTCCTCTCTCACTGAACTGAATTTGAACTCAATAATAAACTGTGTGTGTGTGTGTGTGTGTGTGTGTGTGTGTGTGTGTGTGTGTGTGTGTGTGTGTGTGTGTGTGTGTGTGTGTGTGTGTGTGTGTGTGTGTGTGTGTGTGTGTGTGTGTGTGTGTGAGGGGGGTATTTTTATGTAAACATGTATTTGGAGTAAATATTTTGTGTATGGAGTACTGACAGTTAATGATTAATAGGTATGTATACAAAGCAGTGAGGGTCAACGGCTGAAGCAGCAACTGTCAGATAGAGAGAAGCAACTGAGGGGAAATAAGCCTTCTTTGAAAAATTGACGAATGATTAGTTGTTTTAAAGTCTAAGAGGTGTGAATGTGGACAGGTTTTCATTGTTACTGTTATAGGGAAGACGCTTTGAAGCGTCTAGAAAGGCGGAGAGAGATGGGAAAAAATGAGGCTCAACTAAAAATGTCTGCTCTCAAAGTACAGTCACTATATACCCAAAACATGCAATCTGATCAATTTATGAATCAAATCCAACATAGATCTGTGCTTAACCAACTGTGACCCAGCAGGTGTATTGAATGTGGGATTAACCAGCACATCTTCAGCACATTTCTTCATTATGTTTCTTTCCCATGAACGCTCATGTAAAAGGCCTCTGAAGAAGATCAAGATGGTGGAGGCCAAGCGAATGTCTCAACCACTGACTCACTGAGGGCCCAGCTGGAAGGTTGGACCCAACTTTTCAACTAAAGATAGTGTGTTGATTTTCCTCACTGGCTCAGCTCTGAAACTTCTTTCTCCACATGTTTTCAGAGAGCAGGAGAGGGACGAACAAGCTGCAGGAGGAGGAAACACTGGCAGTCCAGAAGCTTCAAACACTGGGGCAGCTTTACCCGGTAAAGTTTGTAAAAACAACACCTCTAAAGATGGCCTCCTTTACTGGTGATGAACATAATAAAATACTCCTCGTCTACAGGTTAAAGACGAGAAACCATCTGTTGAAGGCAGGAAGGATACAATTAATGTAGAGACGGACCAGCAGAGGAGGATGGTCACTGAGCAGGTACATATTGATACCAACATGCTTTCAGGTTTTCTTTTAAAACAACGGCTCTATGGATGTTAATAATTATAATTAATAATAATATAAATTATTCTGAAATGTCCCATTCTGCATAATGAAAAGTTTTACTTTTGATTCTTTCAAATATTTTGATTGTAATATTTGTACTCCGTGGTACTGAAAACTTTTACTTAAGTTTACCACAGCATGCTAGCATGTTAAACTAAGAGGGTGACAAAGGTAAACATTGCATCCTCATATTGGCATTGTCCATGTGAGCACATTCATAGCTTGCATTAGCATTTAACTCAAAGCACAGTTGTGCCTGAGTATAGTCCTGTAGGGCTTCTAGAGTTGTTTTATACCTGTTGTAAATGCCTCGGAGGAATATACTGTATCTTATAATGTGTGTAGTTAAAGAGTCTGTTCAAGGGGCAAGAAAGAAAGGAGGTGGGACAGGTTCACAACAGATCAGCAGCAGGTCAGACTGGAGCCTCCGCACCTCAAGACTGGTCCCAAACATCTAAAGTTGTGAGGGTAAGGAACCTCTCAGCACCGACACAAACTGATAAAGATAAAAAGATTTCACTATTTTGTGAATATGTGCAGAAAGATCTTGTTTTTCTTTTTCATTCAGAATCCAGGGGACTGGAGGATCTGGCAGCAGAGCTCTGGTTTGATGCCAGTGTTTGAGGAGGACGAGGAGGGCAGTGACTGGCCAACAGGGGAGGAGGGAAAGCAGGAAGAAGAGGCTCATGCTGAGGGAAACTTTCACAACCAGAGCCAACAGGTTGTAAGGGCTTAAAATGGCACTAAGTGGAATGGTTATCTAGTTAAAACTCCAAAAACAAACAGTCAAAACAGGCTTTATATGCCACAGCTAAATGACTAAAACATAAACATTAAAACCTCCAGCCACCACATCACCTCAAAAGACCATCTGTATTTGCCTGTCTGCGTGTTTCATAAATAACGTATTAGCAATTGCAACTGATGCAAATTAATATCATTGATAGCATAATCGCGGCACACAGATTATATCACAAAATTAGCAGACCTACCCGCACATTCCTTCATTACACACACGGATGTGCACTAATCCCAGCTTCTGCTTTAATCAGGAAGCAAACCGCACACAGGGAGGGGTGTCAGCCTGGCTGCATAACCACTTAAACTCTATGTAAAACGTAGTTCAGCTATAATCTCACATATGACTCTTTCTACTCTAAATAATCAGATTTAAAGATGAGGAGTGAACCGGTCAGCTGGAACATCTGACTCAATGATAAGAGGATAGAAAAGAGTTACAGCATGTCACTGTCTTGTATATGAAAACAGACATGAGAACAAGTCAGTAACATCCAGATAAACTCTGTATCAAAGCCATTCAAAAGTCTTAATGGTATTTAGTGCTGGTAAAAAATGAATGGCAAATACTGACTGTGCGACAAAAGATCAAGGTCTAAATGCTAAACAGCAAGTTGCACTTTACAATAAAATGATGTTGCCCTCTTTTGCACTTCTTTTTTAGCTGCTATTTGAAAAGGACATGTGACAAAAATCTACGATAAACAGCATTCATTAAAAAAATAGAGAATACATATGTCTTATCACACAGTATAAAGATGAAACGAGAGATTTGAAACCGTTCTCTCCTCTGCCAGATGTCATCTTTAAGTGCAGAAATCTGCAATCTGAAGGCAGAAAATGAGAATCTGCTGCAAGGTGACGTTAAACATCAATCAGTGTAATAATCATTAGTGTAGACCTGTGCTGTGATCTGTGCCGTGTTTATGGTTTGGAGCCTTTGGGAAAACCATAGGAGTCATGTCTTTATCTCAGACAGGGACATATCCACAAATACCTAAGTGGACTAAATAATATGGAGCACATTGTTAAATGAACTAACAAGCTACTTTATTGGTGGATAAGTCCCTGATCTTAATTAATTTCTCTTCTGCTTTCCGTGGCCTTCTGACTTCTGCATGTGTAAAAATAAAAAATGTATATGACATTTTGAAGTATTAATCTTTGTATAATTATACATTTTTCCTGATTTAGCCACACTAACGCGCAAACAACCAATTCAGGACTGCCCTCCTACTGCAAAGAAACTATCAGACAAGTCGCGTCACTTTTCAGATGAGATTGACCTGCAGCAGAAAAGACCACCATCCCTCTGTCCTGAAGGAATATTCCTGGCTGAGCTTGTAGATATATGTAGCCCTGATGAAGATGAAGAGGAGGAAAAGGACAAATGATGTGTTTTGTTTTGTTGCTATGTACTATACAGTGCAATAAAGTCATAGACCAGTAATTACAGGGCGCTGCACCAGCCAACATTGTGCCTTATAACCTTTTACTCAAATGAAATTTAAGAACTTCACTTCAACAATTTAAACTTGGTGGATGCTTTTCCCTCAGATAAAAGTTTGAATAAAAGTCACCAAGCTGTTATAGACTAAAGTGTGTGTTTATTTATATGATGTGATATGGCAATCATTACAGATGCACATGAGAGTATATGTATATTTTGGAAAAGGAGGTTGCTCTTCAACAATGGGATACATGGTGGAGTGCTAAACCAAAAATCCAATGAGCAAGTTAAAAAAAAAAAGTGAAACGGTATCACATCCCAGATTTAAAAGAGGACAAAATACTAACATTTCACATCACAATGAATAGAAACATGCATATTCCTATTGTATTGTGAGCATCATGTGATGTTAGAATTTGAAGTACAAGTGTGTTTTACGTGTTCAAAAAAGTGTACACAAAGTGTATTTTAGTTACAAAGACTGAATACTGGAGTGACTCTTCAGGATTTATAAATAAAGATCAGTTTAATCGTCTTGTTTTTTCTTTGTTCAGAGACCAAATATTTAATAGATCACCAAAATTGTAAAAGATGCATTAAAGAAATTCTGTTTTACAAATATATTGTCCTTTGATACGCCTACAAATTATGAAGTTACATTTACAAAGGTCATTTTGTGCACTTACAGTACCTTTTCATACACAGGTTGATATATATTGAAATAAGGCCATTGTCAAGAGTTCCCACATATCCACTGCTGATCACAACTCCTTTATGATGCAGATTGATCACCACCTGGTATTCTGTGCACAGGTATACAAACATGATGAAATCTAATGTAGAATAAACAATTAGACATGACTACGAAGATTCAAATGGAAGCTTGAAAGAGAAAGTTTCCCACTGTTATAATACGAGTAAACTAAATTTGAAACAGTAAATGGCAGGACAACAGTATATTGTATAATCATAAGTATCAAATTCAAATGTTGGTGAGGCTGGGAAAAATCACATCTAGTACCCGGACTATCAGCACTGGCGCCCCCCAGGGATGTGTGCTCTCCCCACTGCTCTTCTCCCTCTACACCAACGACTGCACCTCAGAGGACCCAACTGTTAAACTCCTGAAGTTCGCAGACGACACAACGGTCATCGGCCTCATCAGGGACGGTGATGAGTCTGCGTACAGACGGGAGGTTGAACAGATGGTCCTCTGGTGTGGTCAGAACAACCTGGAGCTGAACAAGCTCAAAACTGTGGAGATGACAGTGGACTTCAGGAGGAGCCCCCCAACACTACCCCCCCTCACCATACTCAACAACACTGTGTCCGCTGTGGAGACCTTCAAGTTTCTGGGATCCACAATCTCCCAGGACCTGAAGTGGGCCCCCAGCATCAACACTATCAGGAAAAAGGCCCAGCAGAGGTTGTACTTCCTGCGCCAGCTTAGGAAGTTCAACCTGCCTCAGGAGCTGCTGATCCTGTTTTACTCAGCCATCATCCAGTCTGTTCTCTGTTCTTCCATCACTGTTTGGTTTGGATCGGCCACTAAACAGGACAGAAACAGACTGCAACGGATTGTCAGGTCTGCAGAGAGGATCATTGGTTCCAGCCTGCCGTCCATCCTGGACTTGTTCACCTCCAGAGTCAGGAAACGGGCTGGAAAGATCACTGCAGACCCATCACACCCTGGACACAAGCTGTTCCAACTCCTCCCCTCTGGTAGGCGCTACAGGGCTCTGTACGCCAAAACCACCAGACACAGGAACAGCTTCTTTCCACTGGCCGTCACTCTCATGAACAATAAATAACATTGCACTACTACCTCTGTTTGCACTATTGTATTATATATATATATATATACACTTTTATTTGGGGATAAACAATATGTTTATACCTACATCTGTCCTACTTTTTTTTGCATACAAAAATGTACATAAAATGTGCATATGCATCAAGAGACGGCACTGGTGTGCCTGTCTGACAGTGGACTACCACATTCAAGCGGAACCTGCCTTCAGCAAACAGTGTGCCGCTGGAAAAGTACTGGCATATGATGAAGAATATACATTGTGGCCAGAATTCCAAACCAAATGACTCCTAGGTGCTACTTCAGCCCTCCCTGCTGTGTCGACCCCTTGAATGACCAAATGCCAACTGTGTGTCCTTCCTGCAGGTCTGAATGTGAATGCCCCCTTCCTGCCCTTTGTCTCTACTTGTAATTACATTATGTCTGGTCATAGTCTTCCCTAGTTTTCTAGTATTTACATGCAGTCTAAACACTGCTCTGGCTCCCTGTTTAAAATGCCCTTTTGTTCTGGGTCAACTCACCGGCTAAGATCTGCTCTGTGATGTCACCAGTGTGCCGGCATGCTTTAATAAACTCACAACTTCTGAACTGGACTTGAATGATTTCTTCAACACATACCACTCCAGGGATAGGTACCTACCGCTGAACAACAGCAGCATACCATTGGCCACTTTTCGATCTCGGCACTACTAGTCTGAGGTTATCTTCATGAGTTCAGTTAAGCCGGTCATTAAAAATGTTATGATTTTATTTGTTTTCTTCTAAACATGCAGTACATTGTGAATTTTGTGATGTAATACAAATGTCCCTTTATTATTTGTCTTGAGAACATGCATGTATTAAACTGCAACAATTATATATTGAATGTCTATTGTGATTATTTTATTTGTTGGAAATTAAATGCAAAACTATTGGGTTGTATTACCCTTTGTAAATAAACGGTAACATTCTGGCATATATTGTAAAATCACCGTAAAACCCAGTTATCCTACTATCACATACCGTAATCCAGTATACGGTACGATACCGTAAAAGTAAATTACGGTAGCTTCACCCTAAAAAAACAGTAAATTACTGGCGTCCCTGCTGCCAGTAAGTTACCGTTATTTTACGATGAAATTGTTTAGAGTGCAGACAAGCACTTTCTAATCCACCAGAGTTTATGCATTAGTTATATAGATCTATAACACCCTTATCAAAATCCCATCACACAAAAATGTTTATGCGCACTCTCCAGTTATGAAAAAAATGAAACCAAAGATGTTTTTACTGTCCTCTTCTACTGTGAATACACAATGAAGTATGATCGTGTACTGTAGGTACTGTGTGTGTCCAAGACAAATTTCCTTCGGGACAATAAAGTCTATCTTATCTTATCTAATCAAGTAAAACATGGAGCTAAAATACATAAAATACATATATTTTCCCTGTCTTTATCCATAGAAATGCACTTTGCAAAAACAAATACTTTTTGAATCTGATATAAAACAAAAAGAGATTATCCAAGTCACATTCATGTGACATAATGTATATGAAACAGATATCAAATCTAATGGCTCTTTGCAGGACACGTTGTCTGCAATAAAAGTAATGCCTTGACAGGCTAATGCAAACAAAGATTACATCTGTCAGATCAGAGATCCAGAGGAGATTGGAACATTTTCCTGAGGATTTTGAATAGTGAGGGATTAAACGACAATGTCATTAAAAAAGGGATGATCTCCTGCTGCATTCGAGTTCTGTAAGACATCATTTAATCCCCTAAACATTAAAAGCAAACATAGGGAATTACTTTACCTCTGCCCCCCTGAAAGGCAAAACTTGGTTTTGCCCACACATGCTTGCATAATGCCTCTATATGCATGATGTCCTTGTGGGATCTCCAAATCAAATACACACTTTTTCAAATTCAAGTGACATTAAACGCTGGTTTTACCTGTTGCTGCCAACGTGTGAACGAGGTTGGCTAAGTTATCTGCTCTGAGGACCGTGGCTTTTGATGCGATGGGCCAGAATCTGATACTGAAGCAAAATGAAGATTTGTGGAGGACAGCTAAGCCCCTTACACATAAGTGCATCCTGTGAGATCAGACTCTGCAGTCAAAGAGCAGAGAGGGAAACCTAAATAAGCAGGAAATGAAGCATGAAGCTTGTAGTGTACAAAAATCACATAAATCACCAAAGGGGGAAAAAAAAGTTTAATTGTACTGACCACAGAGACCACATGAAAGCAAAACAATATAAAACAAATTATGTCTCCATGTGTTCCCCTTTTTGCTTGTTTCAGCAGATATTTTCAACTGGTAACCTTTCAACTGGATTACAAACAACCTGGTTTACACATCTGGTTTTTAAAACAAAGTCGTAAAAGTGCTCAAAGGAGGGACCAAAATGGGCCCAGTAACAGATTTTGGCCATGGGGCCTCTCAACAGGTTAATCTGTCCATTTCTCCATGTATCTTAAAAATAAAGTTAACACATGCTCACATATGTTAATTCAATACACCAATACTTTTTTTAGCTTCCCCTTGTTTGTGTTAAGCTCTCTTGTGAGGTGAAATGGATGCTCTGGTCTCCAGTCTCTTCCTCCACATTCGGCCTGCAGTTCACCCAGCGTGGTGCCTCTCGCGCAGGGAGCGTCTCGTATGTATACGGCTATTCTCAGTACACACTTCTGGAGCTCCTTCACAGAGCTCACCTTCAAAAGCAGCACCAGGCTGTGGGTCTCAGGACTGAGGCTGCTTTGGGCAGAGGCCTGTATGGGACAGGGGTACAGAGGCGGCAGACTGCCCAGCACAGACACATCCTCCAGTCTGTGGATCATCCCAGTGAGGTTCAGGACAGTGACTGCCAGGGTTTGCTGCTCTGGGGAGAAGGCCATAGTGAAATGGAGGCAGGGTTTCCGTGATATTGGCATTTGGCAGCTGGCACTGGAGCCATAGCTCAGCGGAGCCAGTGGAATTAGTTCTTCAGACATAGAAGGAGAAACAGCCCTGGGGCTGGTGAGCCTGCTGTGTTCATTATAAGATATTTTATCTCCCGTCACCATGCAGCGCCTCTGCAGAGCCTTACATGTTTTGGACAACAGACCCAGTTTGGGAAATGTAGGCAGGGAAGCATGACTGTGATCAATGGGTTTATAAAGGGGTAATGTTGGTGGTGGTGTGCTGAGGCGACGCAGGGAAGAATAAGACTTTGGCTGCTCCTTCTGTTCAGACGCAGCTCTAGCTCGTTTAGAGAATGACAGAGAGGCAAATTCACGCTCCGAAGGCGCAGGGCTGGTGAAAGTGGAGGGGTACTCCACTATGTCAACATCCAGCTCCTCGTATTGCTGCATGGACGCTGTCGTCGCTGCTGAGGGAGGCGGGTTCTGGGCAAAGGTCACAGGTTCAGCAGGAGCTGGTGCTGATGTCACAGGATGTTTGTCTTTCCCTGCACAAATCTGACTTTTCCTGCAGCACAGAATACATCCCAGGACCAAACACAGACACAAGACTATCAGGCCGACCAGAAGAAGAATTTGGAGATGAACTGTAGACATAAAAGAGAATAATAAGATCAATCTGTTGGCACCAATTTAAAAACGGTTTACCCTTGATTACATAAACAGAACATATACCATTTTACCCCATTTCCCTGAAAGCATAGACCCAATGTTTCATATCAAAGTACTGTTAAAGGAGTGTTTTAAATCACATGCCCATATGTACATTGAAAACAAACATTGCACCAATAACTCTATTAATGTAAATATGCGCCTGTGCGTATTGTTTTAGACCCAAAAAAAATATGAACCTATCCTTTAAGACCATACCTTCTGGTTGTTTGGTGAAAAGGACCTGCACCAGAAGCCAGAAGAAGAGTATGACCATGATGCCCTCAATCATACCCTGACAGCAGAAGAGCAGCACAGACTGCCACAGAGGCTGACCTGGGTACTCCTCATCATGGTAAGCCATGGTGCCAACAGTCTGCTGAAGGTTTGTCAGAGCCTATTTCAAAACATCCACAAGTAGAAACCCAGAGGTTCCAGTGGAGAAGATCATTAGTTTGATTTATGAAAACATATTGTGGCTGGAGATGTATCCCCTCATGATTCTGCGTCAGTCAATCAAAGCCATTGTTTTGGAGAGAAAAAAAAAAGTCACAAAGGCACAAAAACATCTTGGATATTTTTGAATCACACGTTTCAGCTTTGAGTAACAAAATGAGTAGCAAAACCCTGCACACTACATAATAAAAAAAAAATGATTTCTCATATAGCTATAGTCAAGCAATGTTCAGATGTCTTTCCTGGTTCAAAGTTGTAAAAAAGCATCCTGCTGTCCTTGCATGGAGTATATTCCAGTCTTCATCCCAGTACAGTGATCTCCTCATCTGCAGAGTGACTTGACCGGTATTATTCCTCCCAAACGGGCAGGGGCTGTGGGCGGAGATATCATCTCATAATGCCTCTAAATTGTGCCCGAAGCATCTTTTTTTACATTGTTCCAGATGCCAATCCAGCAGTATCACTATAGAATAACTATAACTCCTAACGGTAAATCCTGCAACACATGCCCCGCCCTCATCCTCTGACCCATGAGCTCTTATCTCCATTAGCATAACCTCTGTCATATCGGTCTGCTGCAGAGTTCAGGAATTAACTCGCAATATGGACTCTTCCTGTGCTTCCTCTTCCACACACACACACACACAATATGTTGACGTTTCACTTTTTAAACTGATATACAATAATACATATTGTGAAAACCACATTTACAAATTTGCTTTGTCACCAATGTCAAAATTAGGAGCACTATTTAAATAATTAAAATCCAGGACAGGAATTGTTTAAGAAATAAATCTCTTAATTGTTCACCGGTTCAGGTTCTCCATTAAAGATATTAAAGCTACTGCAAACTTTCATTTTGGGTTGATTTTGGCGGTCCTTGTGGACAAAAAGGGGTAGTGTTTTCAAGCACCAGAATCCAGTCATTTTAGCAGCAGGATCTGAGTCTTCCCCGCTCAGTCCGGGTTCTCCCGTGCCACCCTTCCCTCCAGCGGGCCCAGCACTACAGCCAAGGCCCCCAGCAGCCTGGTGTCGGTATTGGCTCCCAGCGGGGACAGGAGGTGCAGCGAGGTAAGCTCTGCCACTGGCTGGAGGAGGAGATGCTGCTGCCAGGCACAGAGCTCTCCTCCTCTCGTCGGAGCTTACGACTGCATGTCGAAGGAGGCAGCGAAGCCGGATCTGGGTCTGTCTGCGGAGGGGCTGGTCGCTGCTGGAGGCCCCAGCTGCAGTCTGAGCTGAAGGAATCCAACCCGGTGGAACCGCCGACAAGCATTAAGAATAAATATATAGCCCTGAGGGATTCACAAAGGTAAGACTGACTGTTTGTAAAAAAAGGAACAGTCTTTCTACAGCACACAAGATTGTTTTATTCTTCATGACCATAAGTCCAAGAAATACAGTATTCAAAGACCAAAACAGAGTTTAACATAACCTTGATTTTTAAGGTTCACAGTGACATTTGTTTGCATGATTGATATGTCTACTTGATTGTCCACATACAAAGTATTGCATATTTCTCGAGAAGAGTGAGGTAGAACTGTTTCAGTGTTCACTTGTCAAAAGCTTGAGGTCATTAGTGTTACATTCTCTGTGTTAATGCAAATACAACACTGCAATATATAATGCGATACAGTTGAACAATGATGAGTCCAGAGAACATTCCTGAGTCCAGAATAAATTCCAGAGAAACTTACCAACATGGGAAGTCAATTGAGGTAAATGTTGAATCACCTCCATCCTACATACAATTCCCAGCAAAACCGTGTCTCTATTTGTTTGCCTTTTTCAATTCAAAGCCGAATTGAAATAAAAATTCAGTAAATTTGATGCAGAGACAAATTATTAAATAAGAGTTAAATGAAACACAATACAAAACATATAAAAATCCAACCAAACTTCAGCAAATTTCTCTAATTTTTAAGGAAACCGATGGTGTACATGAAAGCTGCTATGAAAAGTATAAACTATGAACTCGGGTTTAACCAAATGTTTACTTGGAGGGATACAAAATGGCTTCAGAAAAATACAGACAGGAGCTATGACATTGAACTAAGGCTTTTTGGTCTTCATTAGCTGCACTTTTGGCAACCACACTGTTCTACTATGGAAAAAGGCAGCTACAGAACGGTTCCATAATTAGCTATAAATGCATTTGACACCCAACGAGGCTCTATAGACACTTCTGAACAAACCTTGTAAAGCCATTTAGACATGAATCCCACTACATTTTTAAACAGAAAAGCTTCTAACAGGCACAAAGGGTAACTATGATCTGAATCTATATTATGGTACATTTGTAAGCCTTTCAGGTGAAATATCAATGTCCCCTTGACAAGACTCATTTAAAGTACATTACGTTGTCAAAATGGAAAAACAAATGCTAGATTTCCTCATGTGTTACGGCTGAGTTTCACAAAAAGACTGCACCGCTTGAGTGAACAGACAGGAGGTCGATTAGTAGAGGTGGTACAGCAGTATAGTTTACACACTTCTTGCATGACAAGAGAAGTATATACGTATTGGAAATGTATTATTAATTATTTAGCTAAGAACAGATTTAAATACCAGTGAGGCTTAATGTGGTCCCTTTGAGGAGGAGGAAGATGAAGAGGAGGGACTGTGTGAGGAGGACATGGCACTGAAACCATTTGTTCCTGCCAGAGTTACGTTCTGTGACGCCACAGGAGCAGCTGACTTCTGGGCAAACAGCATTCCTGCAATACAGAGATCAGAATGAAGTTAAAACAAATAGACATTAAAAAAAAAAGATGTATTGAATGATTAACTGGTCATATTTGTCGAAATGATTCCATGGTCAAGTGCAAGGGAGAATTTGAATTAATTAAGTACTTAATATTCAGAAGAATAAAGCCTTTAGTGCTGCAGTCTACACAATAGAGAAACAGATTAAAAACAGTCAAATGAGACAGTAAAATACAGTAGTATTAAAGGAATAATTCAGCATTCTGGAAAAGATGCTAATTTGCTTCTTGCTGGGAGTTAGATGGGCATATTGAAACCACTCATGCTAGCTTAGCTTAGCATACAGAATAGAAGTGGATGGAAACCGCTAGCCTAGCACTGTCGAAAGGTAACAAATCCCATTAATTAACAAATGACATATTTGTTTAATACGTACCTAAACAGTGTATAAACAACACATTGTGGAAGGAAGTCACTTCTCCAAGCCATGAAACAGTCTGGCACACAAAACCACACTCTAAAAGCACAACTTGTGTTTTTTTACACTGCTTTTGTACAGATTAAAACAAACAAGATACAACATGGTAATCACTGAGGTTTACAGGATATGTTTTATCTTCTGACAGAGCTGGGCTAGCTGTTTTCAGTCTTTAAGCCTGCTTGCTAAACTATTCTTGTAAACCGAGAACTATTCTTGTAAACCCAGATTCTATTATTAAAGTGCGATGTATTGTAAAGTGAAGTCTCACAAGAATGAGCGTTGGTTTCGCCATGTACATTAAAATTGACTCCAAAGATAACAAAATATATATATATAAATAAATAAAATTATATAAAACTAAATTATAACAAATTTGTAAACAGCACAAATTTAATAAAAATACATTTCCTAGCTGCTTCTTTTATTTTACAACACATTAAGGTCAAAACCCTGTTAAAATGTAATTACTCACCTGAGTAAACGGTGCCATTGACCTCCACAGATACACTGATACTGGCTGCTCCATTAGTGGAGATACTCAGAGACAAATCCTGTTTGCTCTCTGTGGGAGAAAAACAAAATACTTAAATTTACGGACTTTCCGGAAATCATGTTAAGTGGTGACAGGCCATGCATCATCCCAGCAAAGGCCACTCACCATGTCCATTGTTAAGTTTGAGGTTCATGGGGTTGAAGTGAGACGCAAAGGCCAGGAGGTTTTGTTGGAGGGCCTGCTGCATGAAGCGTTGCTGCTCCTCCGCCATCCGCATCATTTTCTTCTCTGGACCATCGGCTGCAGCTCCTCCGGCTCCTCGCTCGAGCCTCTCTCTGAACTGCTCCAATGTCACAGCCTGTGCCAGCTGCTGCTGCTGCCCCAGGGCCAGAGCCATGGGCAGCCGGCTGGGTAATACGAGGGGTGACATCTCATCTGATCAGTAAAAAAAAAACACAGCGAAAATGATTTTAAACACGTTGTGTAATGAGAAGAACAGCACAAAGAAAAAGCAAAGGAAGACAGAAGTTCAAAATATGCCTGGAACATAATCCTGCCTATGAAACCTACATTAATACTGGAAAAAAAAAGATAAATCTGCTAAACGTGCAGAAAGATTTAAACCACAAGTATCGTAAATCCTGGTTCACCACAAAAGGTTAAAATAGTTCAAACATGCTTTAATAATCAAGTAGGGGTCTTCTGATGGATTGGTATAAAACAATATGGAATCCAAGGTATTTTTATAATGGTGATCAAAGTACCAACAGGGCTTTTTTGAGACAAGAATGATTTACAAAATAATCAAAATCAGGGATACCAGTTTTCTTACAGAGCACACAATTCATCATACCTGCGTTTCCCTTCAGATATGCGCTAGCAGATGTATTTAGGCCGTTGTGTCCAGTCGGGGTGGTTTGCATGGTGGGTGAAGAGAGGAGGGCATGTGAAACGGAGCTCGGGGAGGTAGAGTAGCGGTATAAGCTGTTGGTGTAGCTGGGACGTCGACCTTCTCTGCGATTACTGTCGATGGCAGCCTGCAGCTCTGCTGGAGAACTCAGACCCTTCTTCTCACACTCAAACGGGTAAAGGTACTTCATATACCTGCAAAAGAAATTTCAAATGTGTCAATTGATCTGGTGCAAACTAGCCCTATATTAAAATAAAGATAATCTGGGTGTAAAAGATCAAACGTTTAATGCATCCATGAAGTAGCTTCCCTTTTCACTGAAAAGAGACATTTTAACTTCAAAGAGAATGAAAATATCTGTTTGTGTTTTACTTACTCAAGCTGTGTTCATGTTTAAGGTAACAGATATTTAATTACTATTACATGTAGAGATACACACAGCATAAAAACAATTATAAACTAATCTGAAAGAAAGATATCAAAGCTGGGGGATTTACTTCACAGAAATTATTTTTAATTATTATGTTATTTTGCTGCACGAAACGATAATTTTTTTATCATTTAATAAATGACATAGCAAATAATATTAACTACTAGATAATAACATAATTTCTCAAAAGGTAGTCAATGTCTCTCATATAAGGTTGAAAATATATGAATATTTATTGGCGTAAAAATACAGAAAGAAATAATACATCTAATTTATTTGTCAATATTATAATAATTATTGTTCAATCAATTGAAAATATTATAACCAATGTTAAATAATAACTTTACATTTTAAACCATTTAAAGAGACTTTAAATTCACATTTACTTCTTCATACTGGAGCACATTTTATTCTTTCGATTGTTCTTGAAGAAAACGTCTGTCAACGCAACAGTTTTGGGGCTTTTCTGATAAAAATGAGAAGAGACACGTACTGGGTGCGGAGAGTGAAGGCTGCGCTGGTGATGGATGTGGGGAGGTTGAGACCTTTGGTGATCTCCCTCCAGATCTTCTTGTTAATAACCTCCACAAGGCCTCCCTTCTCTGTCACAAGCTTATAAAGCTTGTACAGGTCTAGGACCTGCTTTGCCATGATGGGGATGCGGTTCACAGGAGTTCCTGAATGAGCGAGAGGAGGACACAGACATTCTTTAAATCCAATGAAATGTGTTTAATGTCTTTGAATTCTACTTCTGAGAAGTTGGCATGCAATAAGACAAGAGGACAAAGGAAAACAAGAACAACATACGCTGATTTACGCCCCTTAGCCTCTGAGGTTAACGTTAAGTAATATGGCTTAGCATGTATAATCTGCGTGGACTTCTCTAATGAAGCTTATTTCAGATGGATGGGGGTGGGGACAATTCCACAGCAGCTCTGTTGCTGCATTGATTTGAGCGCAGGGGGGGAGGGGGATTTTAGAGCCAGCAGTGCCTGCCAATCACAGGGTTGACAGCTAACCCATGCAATCCCTACTTGAAGTAAAGCCAATTAAGCAAGGAGGCTAACAGCAATTGTAGAAACAAGATTTCTTTGTGCTTAAGATAAACACATGTCACAGACAAACAAACATTTTCTGTTACCATGACACCTTCGTGGACATGAGTAAACATTGCAAGACTGAATCTACTTCTGTTTGACTAGGATTTGTTTTCATTTGACCACATTTAACTGCTTTAAACATCAGTTAAGACAGTGATGAAAATCTGTTGACCAATTAATAATTAAATCCATCAGTTGTATATGGAATTTAAAGTGTATATTATTAAAACTAGCGCGTGTTGTTGCATTCACTTGCAGTCACTTCTCAATATACCAGAAAGATGTCCCATAGCTACTCACAAAAACAAAAGGATTTGATCAGGCTCTAACTCTGAATCTTACCTCGTTTCTGCATGAAGACAAAGAGTTGATCAAGGAACTCCTTCCGTTGTGGGTCATTGTCCAGTTCATATAGCTGCAAGTTAAAAAAAGAAAGAAAAAAGAGCAACAAGCTAATCACCTTTTACTCTGTGATTACTTCAGCCATTTTCTCATTTACATGCATCCACTAAATCTTCTTACCTTGGCGAAGTCCCTGGATGGTTCTCCTCTTATTTTTCCTCCTTCATTTTCCTCAGCCCAGATGGCATTTCCTCTCTGTAAATACACACATACAGAGAAACATTAGTCACATGTGTGTCCTCCAGATTGTCCCGCTTGTGCATTATATGATGAGTTTAATGGAGAGAGCAAAAACACTGGCAAGTTTTGTTAGTAATTCCCAATTGCTTATTTCAGACTAAAACAGATATGGACAATGGATGGTGTTACTGTGTGTGTGTGTGTGTGTGTGTATATATATATATATATACACACACACACACACACATACATACATAGACACTATATAAACACTCTCAGGTGTGATAGCATTCCTATATAAAGCTTCTCTTTATTTGTCACATGTTCCTCAAGGACTCTGGACTTTGTGCCTCTCACCTCATGTGTCCAAGCCTACTTTTTTCCCAGCACTGAAACCACCGTTTACTGACAGTGAGACGGTAAACAGCTGGTGTTGTGTACAACTTAAGGCATACTATACTACATCACATTGTGTATTCTATGCTATATTACTGTACTATACCATATATACTGTGTATATCATATAATTAACTACATTTCAACTTATATCATATTGTATATACCATGCTATATTTGTATATCAATACAGACAAACACTCATTACTTAATCATATTAAATATTCTGATGTTATAGGTGGTATCATATTATTCATACAGTTTCCCACTAAAAGTAGCATGTAAATGGGTTTTTTAAAAACATGTCTGACTGGAGTCTGGTGGCTTTGAGGAGAGCATATTAATTGTATGTTTGTATGTCACATAGCCATGCGCCAGAAATGGGGCAAAAACTAGCTTGTCCAACTGGATCTCATATTTCCATCACTGCTGATCGGAGCTGGAGCCGATAAATCCCCGTGACTACTGCAGAGCCATTTATAGCAATTGTAACCTTTCCCACTAAAAGACAAAAGCCAGATGTTAGTGGGTGTAAGTGGGTTTTTGTCAAGTGGGAAAGGGGCTTTGCTTTGCAGCTACTAATCACACCTCTGTGTCACTTCACTTATACAGAACAAGAAGTTTACAGTAAATACCAGATGTGTATACTGCATGCCTTGCAATTCAGAGTTTGCTCTTGTATGGTTTCTATTGTTATTTTAAATACTTCTAATTATTTTTCTTTTTACTTTTCTCTATTTATTTACTTATATTTCTCAACTGTAAAAAAAGATTAAAGAAAGGCCTCACGCTCAGATAGTTTAATGTGACATGTTATTCCTCCATCACCTCCCCCCTTTACATGACAGTTAAAGGTTTAAACATGCGAGTGAGAACAGTGTGTGTGCAACTGTGTGGAAAAGCCTGCTGAGATGTTATTGTCCTGCTAACGCACACTGAGAGCTGCATGATGATTAAAGTATGAAAATTACACATGGTTGGTAGAACATTCTTAAGGGTGTCGTTACAATTAATGTATTATCCCTTCTATCCTTATTCCAAACTGACATTCCAAACAGTACAAATGAAGGACTATTGTTGATCTTGTTGCAGCTTATGAAATGTCACACAGTTTTCTGCTGCGATATCTATCAGCGGTTTGCTTGCTGAACGCTTATGAGGGCTCACACACTCTTCTGTTCAAGCTCTTGTTTTACGTGAATAATGTTATTAAAACAAGCATGTGCATTATCAAAAACAAAATATGTTTTTGTATGCGACAGGATCAAATGCTTGTTTGTCTGTTGTTTTTGTCTTTCATTGTCCCTCATAACAATTTTACTTGATACTTGCATTTAAATGTATCATGTTGTACACATTAGCACATCCACTAAATGTTTGTTGTGGCAACTTTAGCTCACCTGGGGCTAATACCAATAAAGCCCATTACATTTCACCCTTTGAGCTTCAAAATACATGGGAACCAATAACTTGTTGGATTCAAATTCAAGTGTAACTCTCCTCTTGTTTAGAGTAAAAACACTATTCAAACTGAAAATGCTGACACACAAACAGCTACATATAATTCTAACCCAGATGTTCCCCCTCAGCCCCATCAGAGATCATTTGAATATATTTGAAACCATCACATTTTAACAATGTATCCATTATGTTCAGCCAACTATTTCAACCATGTGTACATTACTTTTAGCTAACCGTTTTAACCATTTATACTTTCATCCAACTGTTTCTTTCACACACTCTAAATCACAACACAGGTTATACAGCTGACTGATGAAGATATACTGCATTTTCTAAATCGTTTTTTTTTTTTTTTTACTTAATTTAATTTCTACCAATAAATACAGAAGTAAGTTGCTCCTTGGGCTGGGAACCACTGTTTTAATGGACCCCTGTAAACACCAACATTTCCTCTGTAAAAAAAAAAAATTCTATTCCTGTTTTTAGTTGTTGAACAATATGTAACTGTTTCCACTTTACACATACAACTGCCTCTGTGGTGGCACAGCTGTTGACACATCTAATGGCTTCAGCTTAGAAATGTCTGATAAAAGGACTTCTACTCCCCCAGCAGAGAGCTTATTGAGGTGAAGGTAGATAAACATCCCAGTCTTTTCACCACGAAATGGAAATAAAACCCTTCCCCCCCTCTTATTGATGAGCAAGTGAGACCTACTGTGGCTCTATTAACAAAGAGCTTTCAGTTAATTGCTCACACATTTTTCACACATTCAGCCCTGGGAATCCTGATAGTATTCAGTATGTAGGTCAGGAAAAGGTTTCTTTTGTTTTGTTAAAAAAGGCTTGTTTTTATTGTGTTTTAAGATGGTTTTATATTCAAATGACAAATGAATCCGGTTAATGCGTATTACTAAACACACAAAGTAGTTCTCTAAAAGTACGTCTGTTCATCCAGTCAAGATAAAAAATAAAACCCAAATAAATTATACTTTATTTGGAATGCCCCTAAGAAATACGGAAGCTACCTTTTATAATGAGCTTCATTAAAATCATTCAGCTGCTCCAGCAGAGCAGCAGCGTAAACACTTCACTCTGGTAATGTAACCACATGGGGACCAAAAGCTTAATCCAAATTAAATTATTGGGCCTTTAGTCAACCCCAACAAGTCAAGATAATGTATCTGGCCCCTCGCTGTGCGGTGAACTGGGACTGAGAGCAAACAGGGGCCCTTTTCCCCGCCCATGAGACATGTAAGGGTGTACAGTGAGACCGCACACAAGGAGTGAACAATGGCCGCCCCGCATGGTGAGGCTTGTACAACATGTTCACATCTTCAAAAATGTGTAACTACTGAAATGACTGAAAGAAAAAGCTAAAGAAGTTAGGGAGGGAGCTGATTTTAGGATGGAAAGAGGGTAACAAGAGTAAATCTTTACAATCATTTCAACCAGCCACCATTAACTTGCAAGAAGACCCCATTTTAAGCTAACAAAGTGAACATATTATACGTGCATGTCACAAAAACAGCTTCATGCAAACCACTGAAGGAGTCCTGTTTTCAAATTCAAACCCAACAATACCAAAACAAACACAAATGCCATTTAACAAAAGCTTGCTAAGCTCAATAATGTTTCCTACAAACTAGTTAGCAATGATAAAGAAAAATATAATGCTTTTGAGATAAACTGAACACATAGGAAAATAGGATTAAGTTAAATAACACAAGCAATCCCTCCTAAATCTTGACTCAAATGGGTCAAAGCAAACGCCTCTCAAACATTTGTTTCAATGATAAACTATGGTAGAGAGGTTTCCTGTGCTTTAAGCGAGCTAAAAACAGAATCCAAACTGTGTCACACACACACACACACACACACACACACACACACACACACACACACACACACACACACACACACACACACAGTTAAGTTCTTTTTACAACTCGTCGTTGTGCTTTCATTAAAACAGAACAAATGTTCTTCATTGCTCTAGGTGTTGTGTGCTGGTTTGACAAAAGGAAATGCAATTATCTGGCCATATAATGTATTGATTACTTGCAGTTGAAAAAGGCTGCCAGTGTTGCCAAGCGACGGCTAAATTATGCGAACCTATCCACTGAGCTACGTCAGCAATGAGGTTTCTGAACGAGCGAGTCGTTTTAAAAGAGCTTACACATTATTTAAACTATTAGAGAACCAGTAACTTTTCCCTCCACATGTACCAAAACACAGGCAACAGAGAGGAAAGAAAAAACATGACATATCTCTAAATAATGAACATGAGATGTGTAAAACTGATAACATACACCAACAGCCCATTCTGCTCCACTGGAAGTATACTGCAAGTAAACTTTATGAGCTGTTTGCTGGTATATTGTGAGGCACTAACCCAGCTGTCCTGGCCACAGGCCTCATTCATCATAATGTATTGTATTGAAGTGGGGCCTTTTTAAGGGTAACACAAACAGAAGAACCAATCAGACTGGTCTCCGTAAAGAAAAAAACATCTCTGAAGGGACCCTCTGTTTACTATCGGTAGTCAAACATATCTGTTGGAAGGCACTCGTAAATACTAACTTTGGGTTTAAAAGGAGAGCTGTCTGATACAATGAGAAAAGGGTTAATTACTAAAGGGATTTCTGGGTAAAGGGGCAATTCCTTACAGCAATAAACCCTTGAAGCCAACCGTGTCCATAAATACACGCTTGAGGCCATTTCATTATCCTTTGCTCTCATTTTGACTTCATCTCTGCGAGGCCTGAACCAGTGGCTTTGAACAGTTAGGATTGGGCCACAGCCAAGACCAATTAGCTCGGCCAGTGGCGGGGTCGCTTTTTCAAGAGTGTGAGAAATGAGGTGCAGCATAGCAGAGGGAGAGATCTCTGGCCTGGCCAGTAATTAAACACTACCAAGTTCAGGCATCTTGCCAAAAGGAAACGCTCCTTCACCCCACATGCGAGAGGACAGGAGGCAGGCCGGGCAGCGGTGAGCCTGACTCTCAGCAGGAAGAAGTCTTTTTGAATTGAGGCTCTGGCTACTTCAAAATGAAGTTATAATAACTTTAATATATCTAAGAGTGGACAGAGATATTACAATGGGATTTGTATATGTAATTTATGAGAGGAAGCGTTCACTATGAAAGATGGTAAACAAATCAGCGAAGAAAAACAATATGGCTAACTTAGATAACTTACTTGTTTCAATGACTCGCCATAGCCCCAGTCAGCGAAGCCATTGGGTGACGTGAAGTTGTGTTGGCCTGCAGGAGACAGAAGCTCCTTCTCCTCCTGCTCCTGTTTTATTGCTAAAGGCGGAGACTCTGACATTTGCTTCACAGCAAACGAGAGAGGTGTGGAGTACTGAGTGAAAGGGAAGCCTGCAACCTGCTGGAGTCCAGGCTTCTTCACTTGCTGATGAGGCCCGTCCCCCACATTCTCCTCCTCGTCTTCCTCCACCTCGTCGTTCTCTTCAGGCTCCACCACTTCCTGTTCCTCCTCCTCAGAGTCTTCATCTTCCTCATCTGGATCTATTCTGCTGAGATGGCTTTTCAAAGCTTGTTGGGCTGCTTGATAAGTCTGTCCATCTGCTTTGCCAAATAATGCGGATTCTAGTCTGGAGCCAGAGGCTCTCGCTGCAGCAGCGTGTTGAGCAAACAAGAGCTGGGCGTGGAGAAGATGTTTCTCTTGCAGGTTCATCTCCAGTTTAGCCCCATGTTGTCTCTGCAGCTGCTCCATCACCGCCTCCAGCTTCACCCCGGCATTACTGGACTGTGGACACCCAGCTGAACTGCCCTCCTCGGATAAGTTTGACTACGGACAAAAAAACAAAACAAATTTAAATCACCAACTTAATGAGAAAATGTTTGATTTTGTGTTTTTGCTTTTATACTACAAAAGATTATCCAAAGTTATAAATGAAAGAAACAGTATAAGAAGGCTAAAAGAGACAAATTAACCTAATGTGTTGATTAAACGCTACGTATATTGTCTGAATAAAGTTATACATATTTGTTTTGGAACACAAAACAATATAATGTAAGTCATATAAAGGGAAACTTTTAAAAAATAAGCTGTCTGGAACTCAAGTGAGACAAAGCTTAATGCTTGAGACAATAATTACATACATTTAGTTGAGAATAATTTAGTAGCAGGATAAAAGAATGCTTCTTACTAAGACTTTATGTATCCTCGCTTTTGTTAAAAGCTACTTACATATGAAAGGATTAGGGTTAGGTTATTTCAAAAAGTTATTTTCGGTTTTTAAATGGAAAATTAATTATTCCACAGTGCGGCTAATGTGAAAACAAGGCCTACACTAATAATCATGGAAAACGCTTAACCGAATTCGAAAATAAAGCGAAATGAAGTCAATGAAGGTCAAATGTTCCTGAAAAAGTCTAGATTAATCGCCATTTGCTTTGTTACTGTAACAAACACGAGTAGGAGCGTTACCAGAGTCGTCGACACTCACCATTTGCGCCTTTGAGTAATCCATCATCGCCAACAGGTCTTATATCTAGTTTTTCCTTCTTCCCTCCGGCAGAAAAAAATCGCATCGCATGATCAGTTTCTTTTTCAACGGAAAAAAAGATTCCTCTGATCAAATGTGATTTAAAAGCCCCCGTTGTTCGGAGGCCTGAGTGTTCGGAGCTAGAACTGGAGGAGGGGTAAAACTGCTCTGCGCTTTACCTCCCTGGTCACTGCGCATGGAAACTCAAACATCTTTGATTGTCTTTGGCTGAGTGGCCTACACCCCCAACTCGCATGAATGAAAGGCCCGCCCCGTGCGTAAAGCTCGTAAAGTGGGTTTTCTTTCTGGCATATCTGTGGAACTTTACCCACCCACTTCACAAAGATATCCCACCCACTGCTATTATCCTACTGGAATGGTTATTACGATAAAACGATCTTTACTTTAAAAAATATGAAGAAAAAAAACATTTTAGTCTGGAGCTGCTTCGTTCACATTGCAACGGGGTCTGACCTCAACAGTCACAGGACACGTTTTCACCCTCCAACTTAAATCAGTTACATTTCACGGCAGAAACATGTTAATTCAGTCTATAAAGTCATAGTTCAGTAGTCATTGTCCTTTTTTTCCTTTGAGGGCAGGATTAAGAACATTTCACAAAAGAGGCCGGCAAAGGTCATCTGTTGGAGGTACTGCAACGAAATGTCCATTTTCATCTCGGTCATGGTTGTACCATCAATGTATGTGTTGCAGTCAGATCAACTTTATCACTCACTATTAAATGGTTTCAAGGAGCTCAAACAATAAATAGGGCTTCTGGCTTTTGCTTGGCAAAAAAAACAATTTAATGAAAGTATGAATTGAATTCTTGACATCAAGTAGTTTATTCTTAACCTTTTGATCCATCCAGTCATGTCAACAGCATCTACAGTGGGTTTTATATAGAGGCGTTACTATACGCACGGTTCCAGTATTGTCACATATAGTATTGGGCTGCTCTTGGTGAACAAAGTGAGATGTTGCCCAAGTTGCAGTTTAAGCTCAAGATGTCTTTTTCTGAGTGTTAGGCAGACACTTTACTTAAATTGAGAAATAAATCACATAATTCATTAACACAAGCTGTCAAATGGTGAATTCTTGGAATTGAAAAGGACAAAACATACTAAACTAATTCCCCTAAAATAAGTAAAATGTGATTAGAAGTGGCCTCATAGCAGGAGCAGATGCAGAATCGTGACTAATTTAATTAGTCGTTACTCCTATTTTTCCTGGTTGTCTATAGATTTACTTGCAGGGTTTTTTTTTTTCCTTGCCACAAGTTCAGACCAGTGGCTCAGAAATCTACTTGCCCAAAGTACATTTTTAATTGCCCATTTAAAAATATTTTAACTATTAGCAGTTCTCAAATAAAGACCACGGTTATTTGACATGTTTAATCCCTAAGTAATCAACCTGGAGTTCCACCCACATCCTCTGATGCTACCCAACAAACATCCTGTTTCCAATATAGTTTAAGTGCTTGCCTGCACTTCAGCTCATAAACTTTCTTTACCAGCCGCCATTTTCTCTTGACTGCCTGATTGGAACTGCACATGTGCAACTCAACAGAAGCAAGATGGCTCACTCCCTAGCTATTTCTATCATCAGATCTGGAGAAAAACTGAGTTTAATTATGTTTTACCACTTGCCTGATCGAGCAACTCAGTTGCTAGATTTACTAGCCCAACGTGGCATTTTAGTTGCCACATGCAAGTGGACAATGCTTATTGTTGAGCCCTGAATGGTACAGATTTATGCATTTATATGTTGAAGTTGGCAAAAATAGCTTGCTTTATCAAGTAATTGTTTTCCAAGGACACTAGAGCTTCCAGGCGTTACACACATTTAAATACCTTTGACTTGTTAATACCCCTTTAAACTGCACTGCAGTTTTGCCAAATAGCAGAAAATACTTGCAACAGTTACAGTAAAGAAAAAAAGCTCTGAAATATTTCCTTAAATCAGGTTATTTTAACAAAAAATAAAAATAGTTCCATTGAGTACATCTTTTGTTTTAGTTTGTTAGTCTGACACAGAGGTATTATGTTCATCCCAATAAAAAGTAGCATTCATGGTAATAATAAGAATACTAAGCACAACATTCCAATATTCTTTATCTTTTAAATCCCAAAATGTCCATGAACTGCAAGTATTTTGTACTGTCCCAATCTTGTAAAAAATAATAATTTAAGTTGTCATATTTAGTATGTCTTGGGGCAATATTCCATGTATGTGTCGATATAATAACATTACTTGAACACGTTTATTTTACAAGCATGTACCGGTACATTTTCCGTGACATTAAATCAGATACAGTAAGATGATTTTTACATTCATGTGAAAACGCTGCTCCCTGGTGGCAAAATGTGACTCTCACAAGAATGTCCAGACACACCGACACAAACCGTACGAGTGACGCTGCGCTTTCCATTTAAACAACTTAACTGAGTGTATTGTTTCAAACTATTTAAAATATCACAAAATACTTGCGACACTCAATAAAGATACTTTCCTTTATCATGTTCATCAATATTTTACAAGCAAAAGAACTTAATAAAGGCCAAATTAAATATCACACATAACATATGAGACAAACAGTTAAGTACAAGGGTTCTGTGTCCTGGGGATATCCACCGTCATTTGGTCTGAAACAAAACAAACAACATTTCGGTTAGATTGCCCTCCAATGACCAACCTGATGTGGGAAAAACACACACGACTGATCAGAGAACACTATTACCTTCTAATCTATACTTTGTCAATGCCGAGCTCTTCAGGTGTCGGGATGCCGAGCTCGTCTAATGTTGGCTTCAGCTCTTGGATCAGATACGGGTAAATGGCTTTATGAGGGCCGGATTTATCCTGAGGAAATGACAAATATAAAAAAAAACACATTAATCATTAACTTATGACGACCAACACGCAAAGATGCTGATTGGCAACATTCCCCGAAAAAAAGTATTACCAAGCTCAGGGGGGGCTGTTTTTCTCTTACCTTCACAGCTTCCAAAATTCGGATGGCGCTGGCCAAGTCGTCTAACCTCCGACAGGCTCTCAGTGCTGCCTCGAGAATCTTTGGCTCAGGTACCAGATCGTAACCAATTAATGTGTTCATCCCTGAAAGAAGAAATTACATCTCTTACATTGGAGAACAGAGACAGAATTGAACACTTTTACTTCATTTCCTCTGTGGCTTAAAAAGGATAAGGCTGGCGATATTCTATATTTTTACACTAGGACTATGAACAATTTCCACAAGTATCTGGTCTCATCATTTGTCACCTGATAATGAGCGTTTCACTGTTTCGCTCTCTTTTCTGTAACTCAAAACATTTCTTCTGTTGTGCTTTTTTCTCTTCACTCAAAACACTGCACAGCTGTTAAAATTGTTGTAACAGGATTAATCCTTCTCTGGAAAGCTATCACAGCGACAACGATCTTATGAGGTAAACAGTAGAAATAGAGTCTTCATGTTACAAAATAATTACCAGAAGTGTGTGCTTGCACACATTCTTCACACAGTGCTGTTCTCTGTCTGAGTCAACCAAGAATGATGCTCTGAATATCAAACAGAGAACCTTTAAATGACAAAACAAATTGGCACTGGTATTGAAAACGCCCCAATAAAACCTGGCCCTGGTATTAAATGTAGACGGAGCTTTTCACCCCCATTAAATTACACAGAGACAAAAGTTATCATGGCAACACTGATCCCATTTACAGACAGATCAGTTATGTCACCCATTAAAAATTCAGTGCATGCTTTATGGAAAATTAAATTTGCATACTAGTTCAACAAAAAAATGTTACGTTAACCGCGTTTGCATTTTTGTAATCTTACTACAATACAGTTTATAGTGTACTTCCTTAAAGTAATATCCCGTGAGTGAACAAAAGAAAATCAACAATCTCATCACAGTAATGCAACTTCCTCATGTTAACCCCTGTGATGACGGCGATGACTGTTGGACCTTATGTATCGAGTCTTTAAGTCTCAATACACACATAAGTCTTAAATCATTGTCTGACATCTATAAACATACCTTTTCTCAGCTCCCATGCGTCAATGTCATGCTTGTTGAAATAGGTGACCCAGCGGGCATCAAACTCCTCGTCTGTCTCTTGCTTCCCATGAGAGTAACACCTCGAGGCCAAAAGAGCTGCATGATGAAAACACAACTTTTAGTTGGACGACCGATTCACCAATAAAATGCAGCATTTACAATGGCGCCTAGTGTCAGGTAATGAAGGACACAAAACAGTCAAGGGCGAGTTCTCTACAGTGAGTAAGGACAAGTGCTGTCTAGTAATGTAATGCATCTGGATCATTGCCAACGTCCTGATATGACCTACCTACTGCACCTACCAGCTGGAACACACACTGGCAACCAGGAAGTTTGTATTTCTGCTATAGTTATCGTAATATATTGAAGAGACTGTGGGAATCAGACGATTGGCATTTAGTTTACATAACGTAAGCTGTAATAATAGCTAAATATAACGTTACAGCTACACTTCCCTAACAACGCTAATGTAGCTAAGTTTTGGCTTGTATATAGAGTTACGTGTTTCCTGTCTTTTACTAAACTATAAGTTGATGTAAAGAGCACACTGGCGACTAGCAGTTAGTTGGCAGAACACAGTTAACTAACCTAGTTAGCATGCTAGCGACTAGCATCAGCAGCAGAAACACAGGCCCCATTTGGAGCCTCTGAACCGGGTCATGACAAGGACACAGACACCAACGAGCTCCACACGGAGACGTTTTCAGAACAGCACACATCCGGGTTTTAAGGGTATTAGTAGTATTGATCACAAGTCTACATCATTTGACTGAAACACATACACGTTTAACAGTTAGGCGTGATAAGATACACTGGGTAAGCTGCTAAGCTAATATCAGTTAACGTTAGCCATGTGCCGACAGCCACACAGGATTTCCGTTTGAACTTCGCCCAGTCAGCTTCAGGAGCAACCAAATTGACAAAATAACATTCAGAGGTGAACACATACCTTTACACCCTGGTTGCGTACGGGTTAAACTCCGGACCCCGGAGACAGAGAGTCGGACGGCGGCGCTGAACATGATGTGGGACAGCCAGCTAACACGACACGAACCGGTGAAGTTTTGAAAGAGGAAGCTAGCGCTCAGTTGCCTAGACCGTCACGTAAGCGATCTCCGTTCTGCGCATGTGCAAACCGCAGCTCCTTCGGTTCTGATCTGATTTTGACCCAGAAATACTGTAATACAATGAAGTGACTTGCCTTTTTTAAATATTTGTTCTCACAGTATTTTAAGAAGAGTTGCCCCAAATGGAAACTGGCTCAAACATGTTCATACATATATTATTATTCTCACTGAAAGTTCAGTAACCAAGAGATAGTTTATATGTATAGACCCAATTATTTGTATTGTAATTATCTTACCTATGACCCCAATCATTAGTACTCCACACACTAGTACCTACACTAATATCAGATTGTTGGGTTGCCTATAGGATATATTCTGTCAGGAGGAAAATTAGAGAATTGGAGTTAAAGCTTGTGGTGTTGTATTTTTCCATTTCACTGTGTTGCCTTATAACACAGAACATAAGGTCTGCCAGATGACATGTTTTGTAGGACCGATTTAAACCCCAAAATACAACAAACTTGGATCAAAATTAACTGACTGCGTACAGGTAATGTGCATAAAATAGGTTTGTCTCTGTTCAAATTTCCAGATTTAGAAGTTTAAACTAATTCTACCGTAGGGGATTTTATTCAAATGAAAGATGTGTACACACTCTCCTACACAGAACAAAACATCAACGTTTAAATGCAGTTAATTTATTTCAGTGTTATATTCGTAAAAAGGGACAGCATCATTATGACAAAGAATCCTCAACCAAAACATTCTAGTCCTATCATGACAATGTACATGATTTCAGAATAAGTAGAAAGTAGAATAATGATACAAACCTTGATGTTTATATTTACAATGATATGACCAACCTTGCACATTTATTGTTACAAATCATTCAAAGTATCCCCTTTATTTATTCTCAGTGGAGCTGTGTACCTACTGACGCAAATTGTAGATTATGAATTGAGAGAATGTCTCTCGTTTTTGACTTCGGAGCCAGAGGACATTGTCCGCTCTAATAGCAGAACATTGTACATTAACATTAAAATATGAAAGTTGAACTTCAGAGGTGTTTCATATTTTAGGCAAAGTTAATGCTACATAAAGACAAAATAACCTTCAGTTCCAGACAAATATAATATATAAGACATATAGTATATGTTCATTTTATGATCTTTCACATGCTGTAGTCAAGCGTTCATGGAGACGTTCATGGAGAACATTCAGTCATTCAAGTCATCCAGACAGACTCTCTTAGCTGTGTGCTGTGAGGAGGGACTGTGAGCTGGCTTGATCAGACCTCTTCGTCTCTCTGCGTCCTCTGTGGGAACACTCGGGGTCGGGGGAGCTTGATATCCAGGCTCCTGGGGATCCAGAGGGTCTTTAGAGAGCAGGATACAGATAGCAGGAACTGTCCTCTGCATGGTTATACCTGCTGCTCCCTGTTGTGGACTCTCCCAGACCTCATTCACTGTCTTGTAGTAGAGCTTGGACACCTGGTGGAGTTCTCCCACTTTACGTTTCAGAATCTCCACACAGGTGACGGTCTTGGTGACTCCTCTTCCTGAGCCAGTGAAGATAACTTGTCTCATTGATGTCCCATTGCTGTCTCTCCCCTCCCCTTGCATGCGAGCTGTTGCAAACCGCAGCAAATTGCGGATCTTGCTTCCTTCTTTCACTCGCATGTGCAGGATGTCTGCTGCCAGGCCGGGGATCGGATAGGGACTGCTGTCCTCTGTGCGGCTGACTCTCCTGAAGTTGCTCTGGCCAACTTTTGGAGACGAAGATGAAGATGGGACATCAGGGTCGAGTGAAACAGACTGCAGCTCCATCACAGTGCTGCTTGTAGCATCTGAACTCTTCGTCTGACCCCTGGGTTCAGTCATTGTTTAGAGAGCGGTGGAATAACAGCGCAGGATGCGGATTCTGAGCCTGCAGCCTCGGATTATTTGCATACCTCCCTTAAGATCAGAAACACGTTTCTTCTTAATTAAGAAATTAAAAACTGATCAGCTTTGTAATCAAAAACTGTGACTTGTCCTGATCTTCTCTCTGTTCTCTGTACTGCATTTCCATTTTGTCTTCTGAGCACTGAGATGAGAGCCAGCAGTATGAAGAGGGTATTTCTTCCTCTAATCCCATTGACGTGAAGGAAAGGATGTCCTTGCTCTATTCAGCACTGAGGACAGCTGATGCCAACAAACACATATGAGGCTCAGAGAGAGACATGTAGAGTGGGACAAAGTGCTCTTAAAGGCACATGCAACATTTAATAATGTCTGTCACATTGTAGTTTGTTGGTTTTGGGGGGTCGCTTTTGTTAAACCCTAAAGGGTTCAGAGATTGTATTTGTCCATGTGGATGCTTGAATTATATGGATGAATTAACATGAGTTAATGAGATCTAACAAGGCGTGCAGTTGAAACAACCCTTTGTTTCAACTGAATTGGTTTTGATTGTTGTCTTAATGCGCCTTTTTGCCTTATATTGCACCAAACTACAGTCTCACTGGGGTGAAGATATTCAGAAATAATATAATAGTTATGTCAACATATCATGGCTTTCGAGACCCTTCCTCTGCACTATCATCAGAGAGCCATATGGTCCTTGAAAAATGTCTTCCTTTGGGCTATCACAGCAACTTTCCAGTTCTCCTCCCTTCAGTCCATCGCCTGCTGGGCTGACCCAGAAAATGCTTGCTCCCTCATTTGTGCCTCTTTTGAGTCAATGACATTTATGAGGACAATCATACCTTGGGCTTTTTTTTGCCAAACTTGCATAAAACCAGAACTTGTAAGAATAGATTCTGTATCCAGATGCAAACAGAGGTGCTTTCCTAGAGGCTTTCTTTAGAGAAGCAGTCAAGGGAGGAGGTCAGGAGGCAGCTGTGGGGCTCATATGGAACCGGTATACTGTTATAATGGTGCATTTCTGCCTCACAGGATGCACCCCATGATATTCACTGACTTGAACAATGAGCACAAAGATGTGGTTCTCAGTGGTGTCAGAACAAAATACAACTGGTTCCCAGGAGAATAAGCCACTGTCCATGAATGTCAATAAAATGCATGTTTCAGTGAATTCACATCATGCAAATTATTTGTAAACCATTTGGATGATATAGTTGTGGAACACTGGCGTCACCGCATGTGCCATAAAATGCTTTTTTTCTTTAAAGCTTATGCTTATGTTTGTGTGTGACTCCTGTGACACATCTGGTGTGTTTGGCAGTTTTCTGTTGTTTTTCCTAAATGGAATATAACACAGGATCATATCAACACCCAAGTTTTTAATGTGATGAAAATGCTTTCTAATTTAAACATCTGTTGCAATATCTACTGACAGACATTTTGAATTATGATCATTATGGTGTTTTATTGGCTCTGTGTGTGCAATGAAAAAACCCTCAGTAGTTGTTGGTGGTTACACTTCCATCTTGTGGTACAAAACAAGTAATACATAAATAACAAAGTGGCCCTTCGAGCTGTAGAAGTAAAATATTTGATCTGTTGAACAAAATTAGCAGATATTGAAAAACTTTATTTAAAAAAAAATGCATGGTACAAAACGTACAAAATATAAGTTTACAATACAGAGACGAAGATTTAAACGACACCAGACTGTAAATTAAGATATAAGGTGAATAAGCTTTTCCAGGTGCATGACAAAACAAACAAGCTTCATCAATCGAATATTATCTCAGTTGAAAGAAGAGATGCCCTCTTCATTTTTGGTATTTTCCCTCCTTTGAGTTAGCGTTTCTCATTCAAACAAACAAAAGCTGATGAACGTAACGTAAAGCATTGTTTTTATGTTGACTTGTCAAACCATAAGCCATGTTTAGCCACAAAGAAACAAATCTATTTTCAGTTTGTTTAAAAAAAAAAAGAAGGAAATCTGCACTTATCATGATCATATCATAAATCATTCTTTGTTTTCTCAGCACGGTTTGAAGCTATTACTTGTAAAATCTCCCTGTGGATCCTGGCTTCCTGAGTGTCGATGTGGACATCTCCTACCTGGCCGTTCTCATACCTGAGAAAGACACAAGCAGAACATTGTAGAAATCTGCAATATAGTCAAGCAATGTATCATTACACTGAGAGGCCGACAGGTTTCTCCGGCATTCCTGTCTTTGCTGCTTTATGTTGTACTCACACAAAGAGGAAACGTGTGCACACATGGTCGGATATTGGACACACCCAAATGTTCCTGTGTTTTTGAAGGTCCTTCGAAGTTACGACTGTCAAAACATGCAGACAACTTTTATAAAACTTTGTCAAAAAATCATTCCTAATGTTATCAAAGCAAGGCTCTTTGTAACATGTATGTATTTGTCTCTCAAATGTACCTTCACAGAGAGCAATGCAGTTTAGATTCCTGTTTTGCAGAAACCTGGCTTGCCCATGCTGGCCCTAAGACAAGGAGAGCATACAGGATGAGATTTAACAAACAAGAGAAGACGTCCTAGTGCAAGTTGGACAAACGTTAATGATGATCTACCTGTTTGATTTTGTTTATTTGGTTGTGTTTCTTTATGAGTTCTTCTTTGGTGGGCATTTGGTGTCTCCCTTTACCCATCTCTGCACAAACAGGAAGGATCAGTTGAAAAAGAAAAGATGCTAGAATCAATAAATAACGGTAATGTTTGGATACATTTTGTGTCGTGAAAATAATTAAATCGTGCATTCATACCAGAGTATCCAAATGATATGCTTGAGATAGGACTCAGATAGATTCCTTTCCCATATGCAGCTCCATGAAGCTTAAAGAAGATACAATGTGAACACTAATGAATTATTTCATTTTAAATCCTAAATGTTTCATAGGTCTAACTGTACACTTGATCCAAGTCTAACAAGATAAACTCCAAACTCTGTTCAAATCTCCACTGTGACATGACATTCGATTTAAAGCCTAATTTTAACTTGGCTCAAGGAATACAAACTCCTTTTGTATTTTCATACTGTACCTGTAATTTTGTATAAGAGGCATTTATCAGTCCATTTCTCAAAATTGAGTGCCAGTTTTCGATGTGGGAACCACTGAAAGAAGAGACAATATAGGGTCTAAGCATATGAAGCCAGGCTCATATTCCGTTTGTTGTATTGATATGAAGGTTTTATATTAGTGGCACAGCTTTTACTCACTGGAAAGCAAAGGTGCTGCCATACAGTTTCTTGGCAGTTTGAAAATGAGCTTCTTTGAATGGAGGGCTGCTGATCAACAGGAACTGATGGGGTGTGTGCATGAACGTAAGTTGCTAATGTGGAAAAAAGTGATCAAAAGAGAGCACAAACAAAATACAATTAAACAGTATAAAACTGTATAAAACACAGTTGATGATATAATATTTGGCTGCAAATTTGAACTACTATTGCTTTGAAACATGCAACTACTGTGAACTACTCTATCATACCCTATTCAGTGGAAGCTTGACAATGTGTGATCTGTTGCTTGCTAAAATCCTGTTGTCAAACATACAAACACACACCTGGGTATGAATTTAAGAAACATTCAGATTTAATAACATATCAGAAAATATGTTTAGATTGAGACACTCACCATTGTAGTAAGGGGTGAGCGAGAGGGTCCATCTTGTCCATCTGCTTCTTTATTTCAGAATAAGGTCCCTGTATATGATAAAAAAACAGTTTTACCCTTCTGATATTAATGCAGCTGTCGAGGAGACATTCACCAGCTTTCAGATTATTCTCAGATGAGGAGAACCAGTGTCACGAGTGTAGGATTTATTTAAAAATCAGTCACCTGTGACATCCTCCTGATTAACAAAACACTGTCCAGCGCTTTTTGCAGCCTGTCGTAGCTCTTTCTCTGCCAAAACAGAACAATAGATTATTCCTTCTGAATGAAATAAATATGACATATTGAATAGTTCATAACAAATGAAGTTATTATTAAATTAGTTCAGCTGATACCTTAGGACTAAAGGCCAGGGTTTTGGTGTTGCACGGATCAACAACAGAGGGGAACGGTTCAAATATGATGCTCTTGCGTGAAGACTGAAGGGCAGCTCTGCACATGGCCACCAGCAGGTCAACTACCTGTAGGACAGCCATTACTGCAACACATCAATCTTACATTTTGATCACCAAGACTACCCTTTAAAAGTGTGTTTGTGTGTTACAAACCTCTGCACCGGTGGCAACCTCCTCAGTAGCTCCAGACATAACACCCAACGTATAAAAGGAAAACACACAAAGCTCCCTGGTGCAAACTGCTGGCTACAAACACATACAGGTCATAACAGTCAACATCTGCATTTTTGTTTTGTTTTCACCCAATAGATTTCTTTGTAGGAGTGTACCTTTAACATAGGGCCATTCTGAAACACATGTCGCTCATCACAGACAACACAGTATTCATTCAGCGTGGGGAGTCTCTGCTCAGCATACCTCATTATCTGTGAACAGAATGAAAGACATGATTTAAAAAGCATATTATTACCACTAGTTGTCAGCACAAACTGGATGGGTGCAGTTAGTCTTTAATTTCCCCCCTCTAATAAAATATAACGGTACTTGGGTTCTTATTCTTTACCTGCACCAAGAAGCCGTGCTGCAGAGTTGGGGTGGTCTTACAGTGTCTGATGGCCTGGGAGGAGAAAAGGAGCTCCATCAGCTGTTTGGTACTAAGCTGTGCTGATGACTTGACTGATGACACCGCAACCCTCTGTGGAAGAAGGAGCACAAACACTTTGTATTAAAGACTTATTGAGTAATCAATGAGACAAAGACTTGGAACGATCGTTGTACACACAGCAGCAACCATAAACTCTTCAAGTGAACGTCACAGAGGTGTTTTTTTTAAATTCACTTTTCCACTGGGTGTGTAGGTGAAGAGCTCTCCTGTGGGATTCTTGATGGCGTAGGACGTTGTATGATTTGTGAAACGGTTCATCGCTGGTGAAATGATCCTCGCTTTCAGAGTGGGTTCCTGTAGCACACTGGACCTGCTAACAGTGAGTGAGGGAGCAGTGAATAGAGACTTCAGACTGAATCAGCAACAAAACTGCTGGATTCATTAGATTGTCACATACTTTGACGGTGGGAGCCAGATGCTAAGTCTTGCACGAAATTTCTTGATGTTTCCACTTGGCCTGAACCAGCTGTGTCTTCTCTTCTGTCGGACAACGACGTTGTCATTGGTCAGATGTTTCCACTCGTGAGATAAGAAGACTGTGAGAACACTGAGGGACAGACATGAAGAGTTAGTCTGAGCAATAGGCTATAAATACCATAAATAGGGCTTCAAATCTTCATCCATATTTGAACTAAAAAGTTTATCATCTAAAAACTGACATCTGTAATAATGTGGAGGGGAGCCTATTACATGAAAATTACACTATTAACACTCACTTCTGTAATTGTTTCCTGAGGCTGAAATTATCGGTGTTGGATGGTTGAAAGACTTTCACTGAAGGTGCTGTGGAGTAAAAACATCACGTAATCAGGTGTCACATTAACTTAGGGAATTTAAATAGTAAGTCTAGGCAGCAGTGTTGTTGATGCTCACCAGGTCCGTCCAGATACTGAGACGGAGAAAAGTTCAGTCGGATAACGATGGGCTCTGATGGGTTAATGCTCCAGGCCTTGGCCACTTCCTCCTGTAGACGCCACACAGCACAATCATTGTATTAAACACAACAAGAAGCCACGACAGCAAACATATATATTGTACTTGAATTAAGTGTATAGTAGAGCTGCCCTCTGTTAGTCGATCAGTCGCCTAATCAGTCATTTTGGTTTTAGACAACTAAGATCTCCTTCGATTAGTCGTTCTTTATGCTTTTTTTCATCCTGGATGACTTATTTCCAAGAAACCAATGAGCACATCAGAGGTACACTCAATATTTGAAGTGTTGCTTTCGGATGATTCTCAGTTTTACAGATCTGTCTATTAGATCAACTAATCGTTTAGTCGACAAAATTGTATGTTAGTCAACTAAGATTTTCTTTAGTCGAGGACAGCCCTAGCAAGTTGTATTAAACTTACATCCAAAACGTTGGCATTTATGTTTAAGTCAACATCCACATCATCAATTGACCCATGCTCCCTAGAAGAAGAAAAGGAAGTGGAGATTTAACAATGTATAAAAGCAGCAGCAATCCTGTTAAGATCATGAAAAAGACAAGATGTTCTGACCTGATGGAGGCTGGAGAGTCCGAATACAAAGTCCTGACTGCCTCAATGTCAGTCTCCAGCTGAGGGTGGTGAGTCAGGTCGGTGGCACAGCTCTCCTGCCGAGACAAACACTGACACACTTGCCTTATGGTCCAAGCAGCTCAGCACCACAGGGAGGTGAGGGATCAAACCAGTCACATATTTTTTTTTAAACAATGGCTAAGAAGATGGCTTTTACTCCTCCTTAAGATACAAAACGTGGGTAATACTTTATTTCCATCAACCACTATTTTCTATTTGGCATGTATACACAGCATATAAACAATTAAAAATGCTTTATAACTGTATGTTACAGTAACACACCATAGTAGATACAAGGAACATTTAAGTGTTGTCAACTGTATTTGCATGAAACCTGTGCAGCTTAATACATTATTAAAACACATAAGATTAGTACTGTTTATTATATAAATTAATGAAATATGTATTTATCAATTCATAAATACTTCTTTATTTTCATACAGTCTATTTGCTGATACAGGCCAGGAGAAATCTAGAAACACATTTATGAAACCTGATTGAAAATGATCTGTACGTGTGCATAAAGAGGTAATAAATGTTTTATAACACACTGAGGATTGTTTGAGTGTAGTCATATATAATAAATATGTTATAGTGTGTAATTGATCATTTATTCTCTGTTATGTATGTTTGTTATGTATACTAGAAATCATAATCATCTCCAAATGCATGATACAAACTTGAATAAAAGGCCTTATAGCTGTTACTACCTATATTATAGTGTTATAAACTATTTATTAAGTATATTCTGGTTTCACGTATCAAGTATGATTTTAATCCGAAGGGACCAATTGCCATTCCAGTATCCAGTAACCATATGATAACTTATAAATCAAAACATCATACGCAACCGTTTCTGTTGGTGTCTTCACTCAAGTGTGTGATGATAACTGGGATTGTGCTAAAATAACATTCAAACCAGCACAAAGTCATGCTTACAGGGATCCTACACAGGATCTCCTCCGAGTCACTGTCCTCATCAATTTGTCTCTCTGTCCACTGCTGGCTCTCAGTCTCCTATCGGGTTAATGGGAGAAACTGTCAATCAAAAGATCCTCTTATTTACACCACTAATTAGTTCCTTCTGTCCACACAAACAAAGTCAACTAACCGTGCAGCTGAGGCTGCCGCTGATTTCAACACATATGAAGGTCAAACAATTGAACTATTATCAAAATTGTTGCTAATTAATTCTGACCAACAAATCATTTAATTGGCTGATGATTCCAGTTCTAAAAACAAGAGCTGTATAGCCTGTCAATGCAAACAACTTACTATCTAAGAATGTTACATGAATATTACAGGAATAGGAGAGGGATATTAAACTCACCATGTGTTCAGTTCTTTGGCACTTCTTCAGCAGCAATCAACAGTCTTCTTCCTTCACTATGACTGACACAATTAAACACATTATGTGACCTAATTAGTTCAGCTACCTCTACATTATACATATACTAACACATGACTGTCACTAGTTTCTTCACAATTTAAGCTACATTTTCATCAACGAGATTCTTCTTATTTGCCTCCCTTTATCTCAACATCTACATTATTGAGAATGCAAATAAAACCATTCAAAAGACGGGAACATGTTTTGTAATAATGTGTTAATGATGTCAGTGGCACAAAGACAAAAAACAGCGCTTACCTTTCCTTCCTGAGAAGAATTTGGAGTTTCAACATATTCCAAGTGAACAAACAATTTATATATGGTACATATAAAAATAATCTCATCTCCACATTTGACGCTGCAACAACAAAAACAAGGAATATTCCTGTTTGTTGGCTCGACTGGCTGCCTGTGTTTGGCTGTCCTCTCCCCCTCTGGTTTTGAAAAGCAGGAAGTCCAACATGTTCAGTCTCGGTCTTCAGAGCCACATGATTGGCTGCAGATACTGACGACCTGATCAGCTGAACCTGGTCCTGATACAGGAGAGGCAGAGGAGGAGAACGGCAGCTCCAGGTCTAGCCAAGTGTATGCTTTTATGCACACTTACAGTATCTCTGTCCTGTTTGTATGCTATGAGTGCTGTCCTCCCAACAGCCTATATTCCTATAGTAAAAGAGGAGAAAAACGAAACAGATCTGTGTGTCATACGATCCTCCAGACCAGGAAAGACATGTCAATGCATCAGTTTTAAGACTGCGATGAGAACAAAGATCCCTGGTGGCACATTTGAAAGATGGTGATATGTGTGATGTTTGGCATTTATTAGTCTTCCTATCTGTCTTCTGCGCTGTAGTCTGACCTTAATCGTCAGTTACCCTTGTTAGCAGTCGCCTGCTGCTCTGCAGTCTGGTCAGATTACACACTTCTAGGACTGCATACATCTATTCAAGTTGTCTCTCAACAAGTGCTTTTCTCAGAGTAATCCACTTAGACATGAGTGGGTGTTATGTGGCCGTGTTTATTTATAGTGGTTGGGCACAATAGCATGAACCCCTGTACTTTACACTGTAAACTTCATTTTTTTTTAAGGCTTTGCATGAACAGTAAGAAGATGAAGCAACTGAATACAAAGCTTCTGAAATTTCTGCAGAGGTGAGTCATCACGTCTCAGACACAGTGACAACAGACATTATGAGCTCCACAAAGGTAATATTTTTTAGCAGATATATTGATTTATATGGTCTTATATTGTGTAGTTTTTGTGTTGCATCCACCCCCTTCTCATTTGATACACCCACTGTTATAACTTTCAGGCCTCATCTGTCCTTCCCACAAGATAAACAAACAACAGGTTCACAATGAGATTTCCACAGCAACCAGCTCTGTACAATATCTACTGCATCTGTACAATATCTACTGATCTACTAAAAACCATTACATTTAAAATGAGTTTGAACCACAGACTAGGTTTAAACATGTGGTGCAGCTAAAGTAAAAAAAAGTCTTGTGACCTGATATTGTAATAACTATAGTGAGACTTATTTATGTACAATAACTTAATATTAATTTTACAATTCAGCACATTTCAGTTGTTCTGCAGGTTGACACAATCACCCAGACAACACTTCAACCAGTCTTCCACAAGAGGGAGCTGTTGTTGTAGAGAGGGAGACAGAGATAGTATTGTACTTTATGTACTAATATCGAACAGAACTTGTGGAATGTCCCTGACAATTAAACTTTATTCATCAAAAATCTTTCCCCACTTATTTGATCTTCATTTGAGTTTCCTTGTTTTAACGAACATCTACATTAGTTGTAATGATTTGCAACTGAGTAACGCCACCTTTAAGCAATGCAATGTCAGAGGACATTGTCCACCACTAGCACACTCAAAAATGAAGCAGATTTAGTGTGCTGTCACAGTTCAGGAATAGCAGATTTGGACACGGATGCAGCACTGACGAGGAAGCAGCAGGTGCTAATAAATCATTTAAATGGTGAATAAATTTAGATCGCTGTCCAAAAACAGGCAGGCAACTGAGGCAAATCCCCCAAAACAGACCAGGAACACTGAAACGGGAAGAAAAAACGTCAGGGGCAAACGCCTAGAAATTAGGTGGAGCGAGGGATCTCAGGTGGACGACCTGGAGGATTGACAGGAGCAGAGCAAGAAATCTCAGGAGGGTGACCAGGGTGCCAGACCACTGGAGGAAGACTAGACGGGCAGAGTTGTTCTAGAGAACGGCCCAGAGTTTGGCGGCCAGAACCCAGGGAAACAGGAGATTGCTGGAGCTCCGCTGGAAGTTTCTGCAGCCAACCAAGAACAGGTGTCGGCCAGACCGATGACAGGAAACCAGAATTTGGCTTGACGTCAACTGGTGATGGAGCAGGCTCAGGATAGGCTGGCTCCAGACTCACAAAGCCAAGCGTCATAGACTGGGAGGTAGGCTGGCTTTGAGTAGGCCAGGGTTCAGGCTGGTGTTGAGTCGATTGGGCTGGGTTGCAGTAAACTGTTTTTCCCGTATGGCATCGAGGTGGTGAACAAAATGACTCACCCTCTCCTTGAACCACTGTTGCTGTGTAGAGATGTTCTCCAAAAGCTGAGCTTGCCGATGTGGTTGGGGGGCAATGAGTTTTGCCTCAGTCAGATCAAACTTACAAACCTTCTTGGAGAAAAAGCATCGCTCTGCTGGGTTCATAATTGGTTCAGGAATAGCGGGTTTGGACTCAGAGGCAGAGAACACTGACAATGAAGCAGCAGGTGGTGGTAAATGATTCAAATGGGTAATACACTTACAGAGTGGAGTCCAAAAACAGACAGGTAACAGAGCCAAATAAAAAAAAAAAAACACTGAAACTAGCTTTAATGAACAGGCTGGATTACTTGACACAAGGTGGAATGACAAACCGGCACAAGAAGAGGGAACCACTAAATACACAAAGACTATTTAAATAATGAAACGGGTGTGTAAAAGAAATAAAAAAATACAGGCGGGAAAAAGACAAAAGCAGGAAATAGAACACACAATGGCACATGAGGAGTGAACCTTCAAAATAAAAGGGAAACAGACTAAACAAAACCCCAGGCCCATGACATGACAGTGTGTGAACACACTACAGACTCAAAATCTGCTTAGAATTAGTACATAGTAGGAATTTAGGAGATGGATAGGACGTGTAGTTATCAGGCAGAGAATATAACTGAAGATGTAGAAACTTTGATAAATATATTTATGTAATTTTGTTAAAATTATGCAAAATAAGAGGGGAAATCAAAACCTACTGCACTTTGTTTTTCAGTGAATTTCTCAGACAATGTATACATTTTGATGCCAATTAACACAGTTACTTGTATGTTACTGCTGTGACGTAAATATGTCAAATTGTGTCTTGACCAGGATTCCCTGGAAGAAGAGATATTGTATCTTGATGAGAACCTTCCTAGCTAAAGAATAGATTAAAAAAAATAAAGGATAAATAATTTATTAAAACTCAACACATGCAGTTGAAGTGCAAGTGAATTCAGAACTTTGGCATGTCTCTGCCGCCTGTAGCTCTACTGGCCTAAGCCCATCTTTGGGTTGTACATTGACCCATAGACGGGAGGAGTGGATAGCATTTTGGAGTCAGATGTCCGCCTGTTGAAGGATCCCAGCATCCATACATTCCAAGAGTATTTAGGAGTCATACATGACAGACTCCAGTAAAGCCTTTCTGCTGTGTGGATCTAGTTGTATGTTTCACATCACATCACTCCAGTTCTGAGGTATTTGCACTGGCTTCCTGTCCAACAAAGAATTGACTTTAAAATCCTGCTGTTGGTTTATAAAGCACTGAATGGTTTAGGGCCAAAATGCATCTCTGATCTGCTGCTACCTTATGAACCATCCCGACCCCTTAGGTCGTCTGGGACTGGTCTACTTCCTGTTCCCAGAGTCAGAACTAAACATGGAGAAGCAGCGTTCAGTTTCTCTGCTCCGCATATCTGGAACAAAGTCCCAGAAAGCTGCAGGTCTGCTGAGACCCTCAGCTCCTTTAAATCAAGATTGAAGACTTTTCTGTTTGCTGCTGCCTTTAATTGAACCATTTTCAAAGATATTAATCAATCTCCTGCATTTCTGCATTTTACTACTGTATTTTATTTCTTACACTGCTTTTTAATGTTTTAATGACTGCTTTTTAATGTTTCAATGAATGTTCTTAATTGTTTTTAAATCTCCTTTTCTTTTGCCTTATGTTTTGATGCTTTTAATGGTTTTATGTGAAGCACTTTGAATTACCTTGTACAATGTGCTATACAAATAAACTTGCCTTGCCTTGCCTTTAGTACGGTATGTTCTAAATATGTTCCTCCGGCATGGAGCAGGGCATGGCTCAACTATATATAGACCTTTACCATAACATGCATTGGCAGACGCATATGATTGGGTTACACTTGTGTACTGTACTCTTTAATAGATGTGTGACATAGCTATACCTGACTAAGCATGCATTTGTGCATCTGTGTATGTTAGTAGGTTGATATTAAGTTTGCAAGCATTTACTGTTTTTTTTTACTCATCAGCTGTTATACCCTCTAATGCATGTCCTTTTCAGCTTGGATGCACATTTTTTACAATTTTGGAACATCATAACTATATATCAAGTTCTAAATTAATGCATTTGGACAGTCATATCATGGTGCAGGAGTGCTGACACGATCCCATCCCTACTGAGCTCATGAAAGAACATAAAATGATGCAGCCCTGCAGATCCAAGTATAACATATGAAAATAAAAAATAAAGAGAAGATTTGTCAGCTTACAAAATGAAAGATTATAGGGCAAACAAAAAAGAGGCGATATTATAATTAATTTTAAGTAAAACATAAATAAAGTAAAAAATTATAAATGATATATAATTATAAATAAATTCTTCTTCTTCTTATCTATACATCCTTTCGGTGTCGCATGATATTGATGGTAATGTATTCTGGAAAGGAAGCTAAAGGGGAACAAATCAAAAGTATGTGAATTTTGTTTTTCCCACTCACAAAATGTCCTCAAAAGAACAGAAAATTGATAAATACATTTGCAATACACTTATTTAAAGAGCTTTAACATATTTACAGATTGTGTTTAATGTTCAAGTTAAAATTGGGACTATAATTTAGTATAAGAATTGTGTTTAAGCATGGGTTGAGAAGTTTGGGGTCAGAGGTCAGGAAAGGAAATTAAAGGCTGGTCCCGTATAATACAAAATATTTTCATCGGGTCCAAATTGAAGACCCAGGCTCATGTTCGGTCTTCAGCGGAGAGTTTTGGTATTGGCCAGGCGAACAACACACGCAACTGCGCTGTGTCCTGCCACATTATTTGTACTTCTGTGATTTTATCTGGAATTTTGACATTCTGTTTATTATTATTTAGGTATAGAAAACAACTTCCGTATGAAAAACATACGTTCAACTCGCTGTCAAAACGGTAAACGGTACTTTAACTCTCGCGCCCTATATCCTGAATCACTGGGTGTTGCTCGCACAGGAAAGTAGTCCCGGTTAGTGAGGCGAATAAAACCTGTCGCTCCCACTGAGCCAGTGGCGTCTTGATCCCTGCAAAGTTCACCCAGTAGGTGAGTAGCAAGAAGACTCAACTATATGACTGGAGTGGAGAGGAGATTTTTAATTTAGTATAAATGTAGTTTTAAGTGAATGTCTGAATCAAATTATCAATCTTTTTAAAAAAGTAAAAAAAAAAAAAAAAAAAAAAATGTAAACTAATTTCAATTACTGATTAAACGTTTTCTTTGATAACTTCTACAACATTATTAATATATTTGAAGTTGTATGCATTATCATAATACATAATAATAATAATAAATATGTAACGAAATGTAACTTTGATCTAAAATATGAGGAGAGTGCACTGGTTTGCACTTACAGTTCCTTTATGCACACGGTAGAAGGGTAAAGTCCCATACAGCTCTCTAATTTTGATTTATTTGTTAACTGTATGTATTTTATCTATTTATCAGTATCCTGTTCTGGTACTTCTCTGTTTTGCTTCTTCTACAGACAAAGATACAATTTGTTTCTACTCAAACTGCATGTTTTTTTAAACTTTTCTTTCTTAATGAAATGAATAAAGTATGACCTGTGACTATGTAAATTATTACAAAATTATTTTTTGCAATTATCTTTGTTATACAAAGCTTCTGTAGACGGCACTAGTCACAAATACCTTGAGGTGGCTTTGGCCTTGTCTGGTGTATTTTATATGATAACACTGCCTTTTTTCATGTAATTATGAATACGGTCATTTTCCTGATGTGTTTTTTTCTGATATGTTTCTAAAGTCCATAAATGCTCTCAGCGGCCCGTGATATTTTAGGTTAATGCTGGAGACAGGAATAGATTCCCATGCACTGACAGACAATACACATATGTCATGCATGTTGCATACCTCTATCATAGTCGACTGTAATCTGAATCCTGATAACTTTGCTGCTTTATACTTTTTAATGTCCACTGTTTGGCTTCTCAATAAGGATTACAATGTTTTTTAGCTTCCTCCTTGAATCCTGGAGTTGGTCTTTTTGTGCGTAAATTACCTTTAGCCTCTGTCAAGTGACCAGCTCCTCTTCTTCAGCTGCATATAAACTCCCGTTGGAATGTGGGAGAGTGCAGTCAGGCAGGCACATACTGTTGTTGTTTCTCTTTACACAGGCTGGTCAGTCACTCTGGAGTGGTCACACCTTCCTATAAGTGTACACTTTCCCATTTAGATATTCATTAGAACCTTACTATAGTTTATAATTTACCTTTCACACTCTTTCAATATTGCTCACGTTTATGTGATCATTTATTATGTTAATGTAGCTTATATTACAAGGTCTTATTTTCAGGAGCGTTTGAGTCACCATTTAGATCAAGACTCAAAGTATCGATCATCACGTGTTTCTTCTGTCTCCACGGGATATTTCCTGCTGCCACAGATCCAATCATGTCGAAGTCAAAGGATATGGGCTCTTCCATCATTAACACCCAGCAGATGCATGCTGCCATGGCGGACACTCTCCTTGAGCACATGTGCCTGCTGGACATCGACTCTGAACCCGCTGTGTCTCGCAACACCGGCATCATCTGCACAATCGGTCAGACTCATTAACAAACTCTGTTGATTCTTCTCTTGTTACACACTCGTGACGATACAAAAATTATCTCATTGTCATTTACAAACATCATATTTAGCCTCGTATTGATTCACCTGTCTTGATGCAGGACCTGCATCCCGATCTGTGAACATGGCCAAGGATATGATCAAGGCTGGGATGAACATTGCAAGAATGAACTTCTCTCATGGCACACATGAGGTGGGTCAATTCTTGCTTTTTAAACTATTTGCATCTCCAAAACTTCACCTTAGCTGTGTAGCCTGCTGAGCAACACAATCCCAAATGTTGAAATCACACCAGATGATTTAGTCAAAGCTAAAAACGCCTGCTGTGACATCACTGATTAAAGTTTGTGCAGCATTTGAACCCAGATTGAACAGTACAGCAGTAGCTTCTTACCCCTCTGCAAGTAATTCAGTGGATTTGCCCTTTACAGCTGCAGCCGTCAGTGTGACATTTTGCTTGGCCTGGTAGCTGTCTATGGCTGTAATGTGATCTATGAGTTTGTACTTTCCCCTTCAGTACCGGGTCTGTGTTGTAGCTTGAGATTTGGTGAGCCAACTGCATCACTGCCAACTGTTTGGCCGACCTTATACTACTGCCCCTTCGCCTTTAAAAGTCATGCCTCTTTACCTTTTCCACTGTCACCTGAGTGGATGAGCCTTCAAACCTATCCTCAGCTGTAGTATGAACACCCACAGTTGATATTTGGACTTTCAAAGGTTAAAAGCAGTGCTTTTTTTCAGTGTAGCACAACTCTCAGAGTTGCTTTTGAGTTGTCTGTCCAGTCCAAAATATATAATCAGAACTCCAGAAAATCACAACTAGATCGATATATGATTTGGACAAAATAGATCTGACCTCTGTCTCATTGGTGTGTCAGTTGTCAGTTTAGCTATAAATAGTTATTCTGTGAGAGTCAGCCTCGCAGCAACAGTGCGAGTAGAAGGCATGTAGCGAAACCACAGAGAGGCGTTCATTATTGACTGAGGACAGTGGTATTGTGCGGATTAGACATTGAACTTGTTGTTTTTGCATGCATGTATTATGCATTTACTAGATCCAAAGCTGTAGGCAGACAGCGTAGCAGTTCTACATGTCAATCACATGAAGTGGAAAATTAAAAGTATTGGGGTTTTTATTGGATTTGTCAAACACCCCGCTTGAATTAAATCAAATCAAATCATATTTCATCAGATATTTTGGAAACTATTCATGTAATCCCTGGCAGCTATTTGTATACAGTACAACTGTCATGAGCTAAAAATGTGTTGCAGTTGTCATTCAACATGTACTGCATACAGTTATGTGACCGTGCTGCCCTTGTGACTGCATGACCACGTTTGTCCACCTGTTGTATCTGCATTTTAGGAACCTAAATAAAACAAGGTATTATGACTTAGGTCACTAATGTAAATTCTGCCCCTTTTTTATGCTATTCTAGATATATTGAGGTTTTCAATGTGATAACATTTGTTTAACATCTCACGTCATGCAGTACCATGCTGAGACCATCAAGAATGTCCGTGAGGCTGCTGAGAGCTTTGTTCCCGGATCTGCTGACTACAGACCATTGGCCATCGCTCTGGACACCAAGGGACCAGAAATCAGGACTGGACTTATCAAGGGCGTGAGTTCTTGCCAAATTACCAAGGCTCAACTGAGGCCATTATTGATTCATTTCACAAGGTTTGATATGAAGGTTTGATGCAGAGGTTTTCATCCTGAGAACAAACAAGCTCTCTCTCTCTGGTCTCGTTTAGAGTGGCACTGCTGAGGTTGAGCTCATGAAGGGTGAAACCATCAAGCTCACACTCGACGACCAGTTCATGGAGAATTGTGACGAGAAAGTTCTGTGGCTCGACTACAAGAACATCACCAAGGTTGTGCAGATAGGAAGCCACATCTACGTTGACGATGGTCTGATTTCCCTCAAGGTTAAAGAAGTTGGTAAGCACACAAACAATCATCTGTTTGGTTCATCTTTTCTAGCTTTCATTAAGATTTAGCTTTCACCTTTCTGCGTAATGGTGGAAATTAAGTTTTGCTTCATTCCATGTGTCCTAAGGCAACGACTTCCTGATGTGTGACATTGAGAATGGTGGATTACTGGGCAGCAAGAAGGGCGTCAACCTGCCTGGAGCTGCCATTGACCTGCCTGCTTTGTCTGAGAAGGACATTAAGGACCTGGAGTTCGGCGTGGAGCAGGGTGTTGACATGGTCTTCGCCTCCTTCATCCGCAAGGCTGCTGACGTTCAGGCTGTCAGGAAAGTGCTGGGCGAGAAGGGCAAGGACATCAAGATCATCAGCAAGCTGGAGAACCACGAGGGTGTGCGCAGGTGGGGCCATTACCAACGGTCACGCTTTAATCTGCACAGGTCTGAATCTTGGGAAAATTGTTAAACTGATTTTTCTGTCCGATAGATTCGATGAGATCCTGGAGGCTAGTGATGGCATCATGGTGGCCCGTGGAGACCTGGGCATTGAAATCCCAACAGAGAAGGTCTTCATCGCGCAGAAGATGATGACTGGCAGGTGCATGAGGGTCGGCAAGCCCATCACCTGTGCAACACAGGTCTGTGACATCAGGTGGACAACTGTTTTGTTGAATGCATTTTAAAAAGAACAGTTTATCAGAGAGTCTTGTTTCTCCTCAGATGCTGGAGAGCATGACAAAGAAACCCCGCCCCACTCGCGCCGAGGCCAGCGATGTCGCCAACGCCGTGCTGGACGGCAATGACTGCATCATGCTGAGTGGTGAGACCGCCAAGGGAGACTATCCCCTGGAGGCCGTGCGCACACAGCACATGGTAAGAGCACCATTGACTGATCCCATTCCTTAATTTGAAAAGCCCATACCAGTGTTTTTGCATGGTTTGATCAGTTTTCTTTTAATTATTATTTGACATTAAAATTGTGCCAGCACACGTGTGTCTCATCTGTTCATGTGTTTGAGGCTGGGAGAAAGCCTGCATAATCAGTATTAAAGTTGGCTGCCAAACAGCAATGTTTTTAATGACAAAAGCTACCAAATTCACACGATTAAGCAACACATTGGTGCTGGTAACTTAATGGCTTTGCCCTCTTTGGCTTTAGATGCATAGGCATATGTTTTGAGCAGACCTGAAGCCACTTTTTGCACTTAATAAATAATTATCTTTTTTAGCTCTTTTACTCGTCACATCAGTCTAATTTGGTGGTATAGTTCCATATAGGTGCATGATCAACATCATGATTAATACAAAATTTGATAAAATATGTTTAGCTAAAATGTACTACTCACGACAGTAAATATAAATACTAAGTTTCTAAATGATGTAGAAGGAAGAGAAAATTGGCATTTACATCATTGGCACCAGCTTGGGTTTCACTGACAGCTTGTTTAATGTTTGTTTAACTTGCTTTGTGTATCCCTGTTGCACCACCCCTCCCTCTGTCCATCCAGCTGTCGTCTCGCATTGTGCTTCAACTGTGTGTGTTTAATTTACTCAGTTAGCATGTGTCTGAGGATCTGCAGTGCACAGCAACAATCCCTGGACATCACAGTCGCCACTGTTGTTTAGCTTCATGTCTCAGTGTGCTTTCAGGTATGAAGACCTCTGCACTGAGGTTAACTGCACCTTTGTTTTGTCCTTTGAAATACAAACTAACTCCTGCAGTTGAAACTGGCTGTGTGATTGCAGCCTGACTTGACTGTAATCTGTTCTTTTTTTCTTTTCTCATGTTCAGATTGCCCGTGAAGCCGAGGCAGCCATGTACCACAGGCAGATGTTCGAGGAGCTGCGTCGCACCTCCCATCTGACCCGTGACCCCACAGAGACCGTAGCTATCGGTGCCGTCGAGGCTTCCTTCAAGTGCTGCGCCAGCGCCATCATCGTGCTCACCAAGTCTGGCAGGTGAGACTTGAAAAAGAAGAAGTCCATGCTGTAAATCTCCTCTGTAAAGCTCTGACTCATAATGTCCTACACGGTGCCCACTGTGAGCAAAGAAAGTGGTGCATTATAACATCTCTCTAGCTTGCCGCCTTCGCTCCTTCCCTAACACAAGCCCTTGGCTCAGATGAAGTGTGCCAACTTTCACAATCTGTGCTCCACTTGTGACCTTTTGAGATCTGAACCCTGACATTTTACAAGTTAATTTTAACTCCCTGTTCATTCCTCTCTACTTGAGAGATCATCCACACAACACATGATACAGAAGGCGTATTACTGTCAGCTGGATGAATTTCCGAATGATAATTGATGGCATAATTGACATTTCCATATTCACAATGGATCTCATGACTACTTATATGTAAAAGGAGTGATGCAGAGAATTATTACCCATCTCTACTGTTCATCTTAACACTAAGGAGCATTATAACGTCTTTCAGCTTATTGTTCAGCTGCATGTGTTCCGTGTTGGTTCATTTTCTCTGCCCTTATAGCATCGTTGACATCTGCAAAAAAAAATGTAAAAACCCAATATACACGTCTGCTCAGCACTAAACAGCAGATGGACACATTTAGAAACTAGCTGGTGAACATAGTGGACCATTTAGACAAAATCAAAAAACGAGTGTGAATATTGGACAATTGGACACAGACACAACTTCAAATGAATGCTAATGTCGCTACGTAGCTTCTGAATGTACAAATAAGCAACCGTTTACTATAAAGTTCACCAAATCCACTTGAAAAGTGATATGTCAGTGTTGTGTTTTACGACTGGCTTCCACTGCCCACACATTTTAGAATTAGGATTAAAATGTATATATTTTCAGTTCTACGTATTTTAAATAATTTGTACCTCCTACCTGCAGGTCTGCTCACATGCTGTCAAGGTACAAGCCCCGTGCCCCCATCATTGCTGTGACCCGCTGTGGCCAGACCGCCCGCCAGGCCCACCTGTACCGCGGTATCTACCCTGTGCTCTACACCAAACCTGCCAATGATGTCTGGGCCGAGGACGTTGACCTGCGTGTGAACTTTGCTCTGGAAGTTGGTGAGTGTTTTTTTGTTAAAATTAGTCTCAAAATAGAGGATTGTAAAACTGTTATGGAGCAAGAGGTATGGGATAAATGTGTTAATTGACAAGACTTTATATCTAATTAACCGAGTCCTTATTTTTCCACTAATGCCTCTCTTTCCTCTATCTGTAGGCAAGCACCGCAAATTCTTCAAGGCTGGAGATGTTGCCCTTGTTGTGACTGGCTGGCGCCCAGGTACCGGTTACACCAACACTATGAGAATCGTGCTGGTGCCTTAAACTTCATCAAAGGACATTAGTAACCGCTCCCCCTCCCCTCTCCTGTAACCTGCCTTGCCGTTTTGGACTTTTCTTTCCTCTCGGTCTTCATCTCCAACAGAAAATCAAAACTAGACTCCTTGCTTCCTTTATCCATAGATGAAATTTATTGTCTAAATCCTGTTGCCAGAGACTGAACCTTTCAATGGAAACTCTTCTATCGTGTCTGTGCCGACTTAGTTTGCATGTTGAACAGAGTGGTAATCAGTGTTTCTCTGCATTCACTGTAAAGTACATGTTTTGTTATTTCCTTGTTTTTTGGTTCATTAATTATTCAGGGTTAAAAATTAATATGTACTAGTATTGTCTTGCCCAGTGTTTCATGCTGAACTGACAGTTGGCACAAAGTCATCTGGCGGGTTTCAATCCATTAAAAGGAATTCTGGCATCAACTGTGTTTGTTTTCCTCTCGTCATCACCATCACATTAAACTAGAAAAGTCATTTTTTCATTCAGTATTTTGAATGCTAAGTATTACAGCGAGTCATATTTGTATGCCTCATACTGAATAAAAAGTACAAAAGTATTAGTATCAAAATCTACCTAAAGTACAAAGCGTAAATGGTAAATATGGGGCATATTGTTTACTATATATATTGTCAGGCAGCGTGCAAATTTCATTAAGTGATCGATACATTTTTTCTCTTATTTATAAGAATAAGAAAATAACTAAAAGGTATCAAATAGATGCAGTGAAGTAGAAAGCACAATATTATAAAGTATAAAGTAGCTGAAAATGGAAATACTCAAGTAAAGTACGAGTATCTCAGAATTGCACAGTGCTTGAGTAGATGTACAAGTTCTGTCTGCTTTGGATCGACCTTAACATCTTAATCAATTTAATTGTAATCAAACCTGGCAGTAGCTCTAACTACTCATTAATCCAGCAGTTATCAACCCCATGAACACAGCAGAGACGAATATCTGGCAGATTACAATCCTGGCTATTTTGAATGTCGGCATCATGCAGTTCTCAATTCATAATCCTGTTTAAAGTCTGAAACTTCACCAGGGTTTTATCAGATTCTCCATACATTCCATACTCTGCTCTTGAAAAGAAATCAACACCTAAGACGAGCATCATTGACCATGTTATTTTATTGCACTGAATTCAGTAGCTAAAATAAAATATGCCTAACATACATAGGTGGTGGATTCCTCACATTTGTTGGTTGAAAGGCAGCAAAATGAGAAATAAATATATAAATAAATGAATGACACGTCCTCTCCTACACAAATTGAATGCACTCAAACTAGCACTCACACTCAACCCGAGCTGATGCCTCTGGCAGGCGGTGTAGTGGTGCGGGGTTGGAGGAGAATAGTGATGAGGAATTGATCCAGCCCATTGGCAGTGACTGATAGTATCGCTCTTCCCTCGTGGGGGTCAGAGTCACAGCATACCTCAGGTTCAATAACCAGGCAGCTAAAGCCACTGGACAGGATCCTCCGATGGTTTGACCTGCTCACAGTTCCTCGCCAGCAACAGGTCCACACAAAGAGAAAAAAAGGTATCATCTAAACACATGAACTTATTAACAAGAAGGATTTAAGAGTCTGGTTTTAAAAAAGCAGTCTGTGATACATGTCTTATTGATTCAGCATAGCATCACAAAGCAGCAATTGTTTAACAACAGATGTCAAATCTTACAATCAAATAATGTAAAATGAAAGAGGTAAATATGCAGCAATATGTGACCCATCAGGGCTTAACCACGTTAACCACGTGTCCAAGTAACTGCTTTTAGCCCTTTGACTGGTGCAAGAAACATTCAGATCAGTCTTAGTGCATTGCTGGTTTCAGGATGTTTGATTATCCACAATTGCTTTTATTCCATTGATTTCCCTTGTTTTAATCTGTTCCAACTAAAAACAGAATTTCACTCATTGACTCAAGTGCTTCTATTCACAGTACCTTTGTATACCTATAAAAAAACACAGATTATTGCATACTATGCTGATGGCACACAAACAAATGTTCTGTACCGAAGTTAGTGTCAGACTGAAATTAGTTGGCATCAGTGGTGCGTCTTGGAGCAGCTGTGGAAATGTGTGTTGTCTCTTAAACTGGTTGCACCTTCCGGTTCTCTACAGTGATTCTCAACTGGTGGGTCGCGACCCAAAAGTGGGCCGCGGACCCGTTTTCAGTGGGTCGCGGGCCTTTGCCTGAAAAAATAAAATAAAAAATAAATCCTGTGCTTTTATTTTGAAGGGGATTTTTTATGCAGCGGAGTTATTCACACTCCTTAACAGTATTTGGCGTGAATGCCTTGTAATGCCAATAGACACCCGCTATTTCACACCCACAAAGTTTATTTTCATATGCTAATTGGGCATGGCAAAACGCAAGTACGACACCAACTACATGAGATATGAATTTTCTTACATTGAGGACAAAAGAGGGCAAAAACCTCTGTGTTCTGTGATGGGAACAATGTCTCTGCACAAGATAGCTCCCTACTACTACGACTGCAGAGGACATTTTCAGCTGAGGTTCAAACTGCACCATCTTTTCATTATAAATTTGAGAAGTTGAAAATTTGGGTCACGGCTTGTCATTAAGGGGTGATGGTGGGTCCCGCAGCCAGACCAGTTGAGAACCACTGCTCTACAGAACACCGTAAACGCCCTCGAGTTCAACACGTTCATGAATTAATCCTACTTCTCCCACTCAGACAGACAAACATTACATTACATTCATCACTTCAGTTTTTTTTTTTTTTGAGTGTGATCTGATTTGTGTGACCCATTTGGGCGTGCAATATTGCTGAAAAGCTATCTTGGAAGACATGGTGTCATCAAACCATTACGTTAGGTGATCTCTGAAACAAGCAAAGTGCACCGTCTCTCTATCCTCTAATCTCTTAACTTTGCATTCACACGACACACTCGGTGGTGGGAAAAGACATAAATGAGGACAATCATTTTTGGTTTCAATCATAACGGGATACAGCTGTGGACAAATTTTCAACTAAACGGGTGCAGCTAAAATGTTACACAAAATTGGCTAAACAATGGGGTTCAAACTAAATACTTAATAACAAAGTGTGGTTATAATATAATACACAGAACAATTTATATTTTAATGAGGTGCTATATATACCTATCAATAGGTTTTTGGATTTTATTACTATATTCAAAGATGCAATATCCTGTAGAAAAAATATCCATCATTGTCCATGATTATCCCCGATCCATTCAGTCTTATTAAAAATTAAACCACCAATCTCCAGTCTAAAATAACACACCCTCCTACTTTAAAATTTGACAAAGTAATGGTTAAAACAATGCCAATAAGGAGGTGACCTTCCTTTTGTTCAGGCATTAAAGGAGGGTGTGTCTGAACCTCACAAGTTAGATGGAAGTTTGGACTGCTTGTGTTCGGTCTCTAAGATCTTAGCAGGGGATCTAGCCTGGGAAGAGTGAACAGCAACGGACTGGTTCTGAGGTTCAGGCCCTGAATGTGTCCGACTGACAGGAGCAACTTGACCCAGGATTGGGCTGTAGGGTTTGCTGACAGCCATGGGGAAGGAGAAGGGGCTGGTTCCCCCTGCTACCCCTTCTGAGGAGCCGCTCATGGCCAAAGGCCTTTCCTGGTGTAAAGAGCTGTAAGAGCCTGAGATAGTCTTTATTTCCTGGGTAAAGAGATCCACCGAGGACTCGGCCCTCTCTTTGAGTGTACAGGCCACCCTGGCAGGGCATGAGGTCTGAAGGATTAGAGGGCTACGAGAGCCCACAGCGCTGGGGAGCTCACTGTGGTAAACTGTCCTTCCCCTCACAGGGCTCTGTATGCTAGGACTATGGACTGGAGGTGTGTAGCAGGGCGAAGCTTCGGCGGAGCCATACTGGGCCAGGGAGGCGAGGGCCGAGTGCTCGGCGAGAACCTGGGGGAGGAAAACAGACTGGAGACCTGCAAGGCTTTGCTGCGCCAGGGAGGCTGCGGCCCCAGCTACAACTGCAGACCCTGGCTGAATAAATCCAGGGGACTGAGTGCTGGTGATGAAGGGAAAATGTGGGAGGTTCAGACCACTGGATGTCCTGCCTGCTCTGTCATGACTGTACCCCATCTGCTGCACGGTGGCGTGAGAGGGCTGCTGCAGATGGCTTAGTATGGGGCTGACTGAGCTGGAGATGAGAGGGCTTATGGTGGAGGCAGAGGGGGCTGGGAATCTCACTGCTAGCCTACCCGGCGCCCCCTGCTGGAGTAAACTCGAGTGTGGTGGGGTGGTCATAGCACCGTGGAAGGGCTGAGAGTGGAGCTGAGCAGAGCAGGTGTAGGAGACAGTGGTCTGGCCGATGGGGAAGACTGAGGCCATGCCAGAGTAGGGAGGGTGGTATGGGAGATGGTGTGAGGGCAGAAGGGCCAGAGGCTGCAAGCTGCTGGTGAAGATGGGCTGGGACGTCAGTGTGGGTGACACGGGCCCAGCTGCGAGATGCTGTGCCCTGAGCGACGCCAATGTGGGAGTCTCAATCCCCGATCTGATTTTGTTGGAACTGACGGGAGAACTGGGCCCTGAACCACAGCTACTGGTCGTGTTCGCTCCAACATGGACTTTCTTTGGATGGCCGGTGGGGTCCTTCAGGGAACCTGAAGCCAGAGGATGGTGGAAGAGGATGGCGGGCAGCTGGGAGTGGTGGGCTAAGGCCAGAGCCAGCGGGGTGGTGGCAGCAGCAGCCTGAAGCGGGGCCTGAATCAGCGGGGCCCAGATGACCGGGGTGGGTGATGGGGGAGCGGGGAGAAGGTGAAGGCTCTGTGGGCTGGTCTGGATCAGCTGCGTGCATTGGGCCATGTCTCGGTCATGTTGCACTATTCTTTGGATGATCTCGGTCTCTTGGAAGTTTAAAGTGCCAGAACTTTGGTGATGCTGGACTTTATTCTGCAGAACAGAGTTGCTCTTCCCTGTTAAGAAAACACAAATAAGGTCATGCAATTATCTTTTTCATTAATGAGAGCATATACTGCAAAATATGAGGACTACTCCCCAGCACCATTGCCTTGCGGCTTTAAACTAGAGAGAGATTAAATGTGATAACATAGCATAACGTACAATTTCCATATATCAGCAACCAATTTACATGGATGTCCGGTTCTTATGTGAGGCGTTACAGTTACAGTACAATGCGGCTGAAACAGCAAAGACGGAGCGGGATCCAAAACTTAGTACAGAGTACAAACCATGAAATGATACCTAACTACCTTAAAGTGCTTGTTAGGTGTAGTAAAATTACCACTTGGCCTCAAATGGGGATGTATGTATTTCTTTTAAATCACCACAAAAAACAAAGACACAACATATGTGAGTTAGATTATGAACTTTCATATGCATAATCTTATTTAATTTGGCTAGTTTGTCATGGATTTGTATGTATGAGTATTTCATTGTTTGGTATTGGATTCATAGTAGGTTCCTGTCTGAAGATCGTTAATCCAAAGATTATGGATGAATTAATTATGCGAGAATAATCTGATTTACTTTAATCAATCATGAGTGGTATGATTGGTAATATTTTCTTTGTAATATTTCATTTTCGGGTCCTGAAAATAAATTCAATCAAATCAATTAATCCTTGACTGCTATAAACAATTAGTTATAGCCTTGTTAAATGTAATATATGACGAAGAAGAAAGCAAAGCAAAATATCAAACTTATATAATTGATAATATTTATCTATATAAATATAAACATGAAACTAGCTTCTATGTACAGGCAAATGACTCACCGATGCGGTCCAGGCGGTCGAGAGCCACGGTCTCAAAGGCCCTCCTCATCATGGGATACTCCTCCAGCACCTCGTTGAAGTTGTCCACCGACAGAGAGTACAGCCGACAGTAGTTTTCGGCTCGCACGCTGGCCGTCCTCCTGCCTCGGGTGAGCAGGCAGATCTCTGCAGGGGGGAGAGGGGAAAAAATTTAATTATTTGTACCATTTCTTTAAAACACGTCCTGCTGAGTGAAAGTCAGAAACATCAAGGATTTTTTTTAAATGGGTAATTAATATGAAGTATTGTATGAGGATTTTCCACTTCTCTCCGACATGTTGTGTGATACATTACAGACACGTGTATCTTTTTTAGATCCATTCATCAAAGGAAATGCAAAAATTGTATTATTAGTGTGAGACGATAAAACATGAAACGGCCGATGCCTCTGAACCCCACAGATGGAGCACTTAATGCAATTTCTGCAGCTTACAGTTTGTCCTGACCTCATCTGTCGTGCCAGAGATCAGAAAAATAAAATAATGCGCCATTTAAAAAAAAAAAGAAAAGTGGACATATTTTTCAGGACGGACATATTGAGGATATAGACACACACACACACACACACACACACACACACACACACACACACACACAGACTCACACGCTCTCTCTTTTAAACACATTTCCTGTCCTCATTTACCATTATCACATCAGTGTGTGTGTGTGTTCAGCTGTGTTGAGTAGCTGTAAGCCGAAATATTAAATGTTTTGTGATTACCATATCATCAGGTTTTATCAAAGTGTAAACATTAAACATAAAAATATGGGTAGAAATAATAGCTTGCGTTGTCAGATCACACCGCCTTAAAACTAAATTATACATTTATATTTCCTGGTAGATATTTGATGATGAAATTTCCCTTTTCTACACAGCCGGTTACAGACAATGAGACAAATTGAAAGTTCTGGATTTCAGCTTTAAATATGGCATTAACAACGGGGAAAACCCCACAAATAGAATCAAAGATCACAAAGCTTTGCCCCTCTTAGTCCCGAGCCCTTTTAAGGAGATGATGTGGACAATTTTCCCCATCTGTAATAGTCAGGGCAGTTAATCTGCTGAGTGCCGGAGCAAAATAAATCAAAACAAATCACACTATCAGCACTCCTTCACATACATCCATACGGACTCAGTTTCAGCTACACAATATATTAGCATGCAGTCCACACAGCAGTGCAGACATTACCTCCAAAATAAGAGCCATCAGACAGCTTGGTGTCATTGCTGTTCTTGGTCAGGACACTGACGACACCGTGCTGGATGAAGTACATCTTCTTGCCGATGGTTCCCTCTCTGATGATGTAGTCGGCCGGCTGCCAGACCTCGAAGCGCAGTTTGGTCAGCATGGAGGTGACAAAGTTCGGATCAGCGTTGGCGAAAAGAGGCATGGAGGCCACCAGTTTGCGACAGTTAAAGTTGATGATCTCCTGCAGAAGACACAAAACAGTGTATTAGCTGTTAAGGCGAGGCCTTCGCATCATAAATGGCAGTATAACTACATGTGTCAATTTAAATCATAATAAAAGCAGGGCAGTTAACGGCTTAGTGCTCCGTTAATGAGGTTCTCTGTCTCATAAAGTCTCCAGCCATTACTAATCAGATTACATGACGATTAACATTAGCGTGCAAAATAAGGGAGGCATATTAGATTGAATAAATAACTAACTGTAAACCATTTAGATCAAGCGTGCTCACTTCAAACAAAAATTCTATTTAGCCTTTATAAGCTGTATGACACATGTAATACATGTTTTAAGTGGATATAAGGACATTTGAAGTGGTGGTTAATGCACAGTGTTTCTCAGTAATTATAAATGATCCTATGAATAATAACAACTATGCTTTACTATATTGTCATTCATTATCTGTTCATACAGCAGCCTCCATTTAAGGGTAGGAGGAGTTATAGTTGTTGACTAATATATTAATTAACACGTCTATCTGCTGACACCTCCATCGCATTGTGTTATAAACCATTTACTTATGTTTTATACTGCTTATAAATTCTAAATAGGAAAAGTAAAGTGTTACCAATCTTTTCTTTAGTCGTGATACATTACGATGACTCAGCGGTATTATCATCAAGACAACAACAAGTTAGATGACTTCTGACCTCTCGCAGTGGCTCATTCAGCTCCTCCAAAATGCTTTCCTCGTCAAACATCTTGCCCTGATAACGGTGTTCGTAGTATTCGTGGATCCTCTGCCGCATGTCGGCAGGGAGCTTGTGGAAGGACATGTACTGCTCCACCTGCTTATACTGCAGCAACAAAACAGGTACTACATTTATAAAATAATAATACAAATAACAATAATAACGCTAACAATAACAATTATAATAATTATTATATCACTTAAAAACAAGTATTAAAGTAAACAACTGCAAGAGAAAATGCAAAGTCATGTCAGAATGAATGTATTAAAGTGATTGATGTGTTGGCTCAGAGGTGGACTGTAATGTGTCTCATTATGTTAACAGTCAACTGTCGGGCCATCTGTGAAACCTGCCCACAGAGCGATGTTGTGCCTCTGTCCCATCTGACAAATACAGTTGCGCTCTGCAGGCTGCAGCTAATAACATTAACTACTGTGTCCTTCAGCGGTGTACTCTACCAGCAAAGCACCATGAATGGTCCGTGTACCCAATCTATGTAAGTTATGTCCTGCTGTAAGTTGCTGTTTAGCTTTTTATCAACTAGCTCTTTAACTCTCCCAGATGTCTCTCTGTTGTCTATGTTAAAAATCCCCAACAGCAGCTCACAGATCTTTCAGTGATCACTCTTATATGTTGCTCTATCCCTTCTCATCTATTTACAGTCTCCCTCTGTGGGGCTTTTTCTCACTTAAATGCCTAAAGATTTATGACAAGTGGGTTACTCACAATGTAACTTATCATTGTTACCATTTAAAGGTACAATATGTAACAATTTCCAACAAATGTATAGACCGATACAAAAAAGAATCCCTCTCAATCATCCCTTCACTTGAAGTGCGTGGCAGTGTCTGTATCTGCAGAGACCCTGCCCTCTGCCCGTATTTTCTCTTTTTTTCTTATGTTGCATTTTTTCGGGACATTTCTGGGAGTCAGCAGAGAGCATTTGGACCCCCAAGTGGGGGCGTAACCCCCAGCCAATAAGCAGGGTGTGCAGCCCGTTCTCATTCCAAGGTGAAACACCGCCGCTATGTCACGCTCCTCAGAGTACTGAGGCTCACAGAACTAACAGGCCTTGACTGACAGCAGGATGAAGCGTGCCGTTGGGCTGCAGTCATTCCATATCCGGCACCTACCCGCAGGTTTGTGTATTTTTTTGTGCTTTGGAACATAACCGCCGTGAAAAATCTGAAAATAGCGTTTTATTCTTTTGATTCATGGCTTTGTTCTCACTAATGCCGGCCCCGTCTCTTTATTCACCCTCTAGCTCACGCAACCACTGCTGTTACTTAGTCACGCGCGCAATCACTCACTCACTCACTCGCGCACGCGCGCACGCACTCACTCACTCACTCACTCAACCAATAATGTGAGTACTTATTATACCTTTAAACTGCATTTAAATAAGTATTCAGATCCTTAACTTAAGTACAACCAGCAGTACCCCAGTTACTAAAAAGTAAAACATCTGCATTCAAAAAGTACCATCAGATGATTGTACTTAAATGATTGAAAATAAAAGCAATCATTAAGGAGAAACTGTGGCCCGTGTGACTGATGTATTGGTTTGTATTATATTATTAAATTATCAATATTGATGCATTAATGTATAAGCCAAATTTTAAATAAGTCATACTGTTGGGTAGTTTAATCTATAACAATGCATACGATCATATAAACTGATCATATGTTTTTTAAAAAGTAAATAAAGCTCTCTAGAATAAAACTCTCAAGAGAGTTGAAATACTTTCGACCTAAAGAAAGTTGATTTCTTTGAAAGATATCAGCCATGCAGAGAGCAAACACCGACCTTTTCCTGGTACTGCCTCCTGGAGGAGTCCAGAGACTGAATGAGTGCAGTTGCATGCCCCACAAACATGGCAAAGCAGGTTGCGCCAACAATCATGCTGAGGATGGTGAGCCACACGTCAGCCATGCCGATAGGGGGGTACAGGCCGTACCCGATGCACAGCATGTGACTCATGGCCTTGAACAGGGCGTAGGAGTATTGCTGACCCCAAGTGTCATTCTGTAAGAGACGAAGAGGAGGAAGGAGAATGTTTATCACCACAACATTAATGCTGCAGCAAATCTATGTGAGCCTATTCACAGTTTAAGACTGTCAGAAAACAACACCTTATAAAATGCATGTTGACTTTTGCATTGACATAACTGTCCTGATTTATTCTTTGGTGTAAGTCTATTTCAGCTACTGGTATACCTAATAATATATTCTGTACGTAATACTGTATATTGAATATGATGCAACTAATGATTATTTTCATTATCAATTAATCTGCAGATTGTTTTCTCAATTAATCGATTGTTTGATCTTCAAAAAGTCAGAAAATTATGAAAAATGCTGATTATAATTTCCCACAGCCCAAAGACATGCACTAAAATATCTTGCTTTATTTGACCAACAGTCCAAAATACAAAGATATTTGGTTTACTGTAATATATGACAAAGAAAAGATTCACACTCCCACATTTGAGAGGCTGAAACAAATGTTCTAACAAATCGATAAATTATATTTTTTCGATATTTTTTGTTTGGTTTTGAGGCACCTGAAGACTGGGTTTTCAAAACTTAAGTATTTCTCAAAAAAATTAAAAATATCCACAACTAAATAAGTTAGAGTTTGGAAGGAAAAAATACCATTCAATATTATTTATTAAGATTACCATTCAAAAGTGCTGTCTTTGGACTGTGATCTGATTTGATTAACAGCAACCAAATAAGACCCACAATTACATCAGATTATTTTGATTTAAATGTTGCTAACTCCTGATTCATGGAAGCATGAGACATCTTTTTCTAGCTGAGACCCACCTATGTCTAACCTCTATGGAAGCCCATTCCTGCCAGCAAAAGAAAAAAAAAATAAGATCATCAAAAAAAAAAAAAAAAAATTAATTCACAGAAAATAAAATAAAAATTAATTCACAAAAAAAAAAAATATATATATATATATATTTTTTGACTTTTTCTCTGTCAGCAAAAAAGATGTTTCCAGTTGCTGTTTATTGGTCGCCACCTCAGCCACATTGGTTTCATTCTTTATACTCCAGAGCTGCTTCTTGCTTAACATTCTATTCAAGGGTGCGGTTGCTCAGTACAATCCATGTGAAACATCATCTGTATTTCATGTGTTGTAAAGCCACGTTTTAAAGAAGACTTCAATGTACTCACAATCCATTCATATGTCATAGCTGCTTCTATGACTGTTGTGTTAAAGTATCTCATAATTTCGACTTTCTATAGCAACTGGAAAAATCTGGTCAGTGTTATGGTTACAGATGGATGCACCAAAAGTTTTTTTTTTTTTTTTGCTGGTGGGAAAAAAGTAAAATAAAAAAAATAAAAAATTATTAGAATTATTATTATTTATTTTGTGGGTGGATTTTTTTTTTTTTTTTTTAAGTTACTATTTTTTATTTTTTTTAGTGATCTTATTTCATTTTTTTTTGCTGGCGGGAATGGGCTTCCATACTAACCAGCAAAACGAGCACAGAAAAAAAAAAAAAAAGTTTGTGTTCTTGCAGGACCCCATGGACTACTTACCACCATCTTGTTTCTAGTGACCCAGCAGTCAGCAGGGAAGTCCTGCAGCATGGGAACCAGGAACTGCAGACAGCCATCCCAGTGACACAGCAGCAGCATCATACCGATCAGGTTCATGATGCGCACCATGGCGCTGGCCAAGTCATAGGTCATATGGAAAACCTGTCACACAGATTATCAGCATTAATAAAACTGAAACAACAAATTTAATTTCTCTGTCATGCAATCAGAGGATTTGAAATGTACAATAGGTGCTTTATGGGCCAACGGACACAGTGGTCCTACATCAGTCCATACTGTTCTTAATCTTCTATAGATCACCAGAGGCTGTTTCAGTCTTGCGTAACAATTTGCAAGCAACATTAATGGCCTGTGGGTGCAGCCTCAACTGGAATTATAAAAATAAGATAATGCAGGAAAATATATGTCAGTTGGTTGTGTGTGAGCCTCAGAGGGAAACCAACAAATGAACTCTACAGCTTTAAGAACATGCACATTTGTTTTTTACAATACGCACTATCAAGTATTTTCCTTGAAATAGAAAAAAAAGAATTTAGTAATCCAGACGAGATTACACTATGTACAGCACTTTAGACAGAGGACAAAATGATTTTGAATGAGAATTGAATTTAGGGCATTTTTCTTCTAACACAAATGAATAAAATGATTAACAAAATTGCTGCTGATTAATTTTGACTAAATGTTGCAGCTCTATTAGCCGGTGTAAAGTCGTGTATATGTAGATCCAGAGAGCCTTTCCATGCAGGATCTACCTCTTCCCACTGGTGGATGTAGCGGATGAGCCTGGAGAGGCGCAGCAGCCGCAGCAGACTGAGGATCTTGGTGAACCGGACAATCCTCAGGGCTCGGGCCGTCTTGTAAAAGTCTGAGTCGATGCGTGTCTCCACGATGAGAAAGATGTAGTCCACGGGTATGGACGAGATGAAATCCACCACAAACCAGGTCTTCAGGTATTTGACCTTAATCTGATGCGGGTCGAGGATGATCTCCGTGTTGTCCTCCTTGACGATGCCCGTGCGGAAGTTGAGGACCAGGTCCATGAGGAAGAAGGTGTCCGAGACCACGTTAAAGACGATCCAGGGCGGCGTGTGCTCGTCCTTGAAGAAGGTGATGCCCACAGGGATGATGATGAGGTTCCCCACCATCAGCAGCAGCATGGTCAGATCCCAGTAGAACCTGTAACACACGGCCACACACATAACTCACGTTGTAGAAAACAGCGGGCGAAGGTCCTTCAGGTTCACTCCTTTGACAAAATAACTGCGTTGAATGTTTAATGCGTGGATTAATACGTTATTTTTGTGGGTTGTTTGTCATTTGTATGACTTTCATAGAGATTAGAGCAAAAATAAAAACATTTGCTGGTTCCAACTTCTCAAATACAAGCATTTAATGCTTTTCTTTGTCATGTGTGATCGTAAACTGAATATATTTGAGTTTTGGTCTAAAACATTTTAGACAAATTACATTACATGGGCATTTTTCACAATTGTTGTAGATTTTACTGACAAAATGATTAATAATAATCAGCAGATGAAAACGTTATGGTCTGTAAAGAGTAAAATGGTGGAAAGATCCTGACACAGGAACAGATTATGAACAGAAACCAATTTGATCAATGGTTGCCGTTCGGTTCACACAGGAGACATTTAAAGCCAGAGTCTGAATGTGTGTGTGTGTGTCTATGTGCATACTAAATATGTGCTGCATATTCAAAGCAATTCTGGACATGTAGGAACTTCAAATAGAAATAAATCTCTGTGCAACTTGAGGTCTAATTCTGGAACTCAAAATCCAGTACATTTGAGTAGATTTAGACTGTTCAAATGAGCAGAAACAATGCAAACAAACAGTTTGAGCATACACAGTAACAAAGCAAGACATGACAAACAATCTCATTCAGTTCAATACTGGGTTTCTGGACGCAGGGATGGAGAGGAATACGAGTTATTGGTATTCATCTGAATTGCTCATGAGGAAATATTGATTTTCACAACTAACTTAATCCTCAAGTACCAGCAGCAGAGTGTTCGATTTCATCAGGAATTGCTTGAAAAAAGGCGCTGTGTTAAGTTTTTGTTCACAGTTAAGTCAGCAAATTGAATTTCAAAGTTCTGCAAAATATTTATATTCAAATTCATAGCTTCATTAACAAATCTGGCAAATATTTGCCAACAGCTTAATATCTAGCTGTTTCAATTACTCTCTTTACTATCGTGACATTTGTTATTGCCAGTTGTCTTTATTATTTATATTTTTAGACTGCTTTAAAATTCTCATTGCAGTCGCTGATGTATAACAGAGGACGATATCAGAGCACTTTACAATTCACAGGAAACATACAGCCATGAGCAGCTCGGCCAATCAAATGAAAGCCAAGCTACGCAGAGTGTTTTGTTTACCAATTACAATCTTCAGGGTGTATATGAGACGAGAAAGCATGCATGTGATTGCATGTCTGATTTATTTCAGAGACCTTATTAACCACTGATCGATCCAGCAGGAGCCTTACACACCTACAGGTGTCGGGACACACACACACACACACACACACACACACACACACACACACACACACACACACACACACACACACACACACAGGCAATCAATTTGTTGTCAACCATTAAATAAAAATGTATTAATTGCCAAACGATTAATCAGTTTGAGTATTTTTAAAAGAAAAAAGTCCAAGTTCTCTGTTTCCAGCTTCTTAACTGTGAATATTTTCCTCTGTGACAGTAAACAAAAAACTTTGAGATCTTTAAGTGGATAAAACAAGACTGTTGAGGATGTCATCTTGGGCTTTGGGAAACACTGATGACGAGGGAATGCAACGTTTTCAGTGGAAGTGTGGATTGGATAAACGCGTCACCATCTTGTCAACAGGTATAATTCAAAACTTCAGTTCATGATTGACTGAGATAAAAGCATTTGACTAAATGTAAGCAGTGTGCTATAATTATTATGTCAATGGATGTTGCAGTTAAGAGCCACAGGGAGCTTATCTGTGTTCCTGTCAATTTGGTCAATGTGCCATTTTCCGGGCTCAAAAGGGATTCCAGAAAGTATGCCACCAACAGTAGAGATGTGACCAACATAGTGATACCTATTCGAGTTAATCACACCAAAGCTTCACAGGCAAGCATCACCAAAAAGAGGAAACCAGGAGGACATGGTGGCCATTTGTTCTTATCAGCTTTCAGTTGTTCTCTGCCAAACAAAGCATTTGCGTTCCTCTCTTCATCTGCCTGACTCTGTGGTGACACACTGGTCCTAATTGCACTTCCCCTCTCTCGCTAAATCCACCGTTATCTCCTGGGAATCCATGTCATCTCCAGAAGTCAGCTCCCATCAGCCAGATGTTGAGTAGTTAGCATTACCGCTCTGCACACGTCACCGTGCTGAAGAACCCTGGAACAGCTGGACCAAACAAAAAAAAATAAAAGGTCTGCACGGGGGACAGTGCATTACTGCCCCTGTGCAGACCATTTCACTGACTGTGATCAGCTGACTGTGCACACAGCATTCAGGTCACAAAGATCAGACAACTTGCTGGTACAATCTGGTGTTACCATCAAAATAAAGCTGACAGTTATGGGGTCTCAAGACCGCTACTGGTCCAGAAAGGAATCTCGCACTATTTGGGTCAGAGAACAACTACGTTAAAGAGCATGAGAGCACAAAGAGAGGGGAGTTACAAGCAAAGTGAACACAAAAAGGCTTAAAATGGTGAAAGGAGCTTAGATCAATCAGGACAGCTGAAAAAGGGATCACATTTGTACTAGAGATACTTATCTCTTGATGCCAGAGCGCAGCTGAAGCACAACAGCCTGCATGCAGCTCAGTGGCTTAACACACACCTGTACTGTGGCTCAGGCCCACCAGCAATCATATTAACCATATTTACACAGCGTGCCAGTTCAGTATGTCTGCTGCTCTATCCACGGACAGCTTTGCTAAAAGACAGCAGTTACTTATGCTACAAACAACACAGACTTTTTTATAAAAGATACAAGGAGAGGGTACATGGGTTTGCTGAGCCGATGCACAGTGGTCATGGAAACAGTGAGTGAAGATGACTGTTTTTAGGATTGGATACAACAGTTTCTCGGAAGCTAAAAAGACCCAAATAACCTTTAGGTTACCGGTAACTTAAAATGGAAACTGCGGGATGAAGTGTCCTCCTTAAGATGCACACAGAACCCTGCTATCTAAAGCTCAGAGAGTGACCCAAACTGAGATTTAAGTAATGACACCTCATAACACATGTAACAGCTGGATGTCCTGATTCCTCTCAACATCATTTTCATTTCAACCTCTCAGCCTCTGTGTGTTCGGTGTTTTGTGGTGTGTCCCCTCCCCGTCCACACCATCTCTGCTCCATTAGACTAATTGTACTGTAATAATCTCCACTGATGTGTGCTTCTAATATCTCGAATGGTCATGTTACCCTATTTTGATTACCCCTTTTCCAAGCCCCTGCTGCACTCTCTGTAATCCATTGCCCTCGCTAAATGATCAAAAAAAAAAGTGTAATTCAGATGAGTGGAAAAAAAAACTGCAGTGACACACATCGGCATACAACTGGCCAGTGAAAATATGATGACAGTGAGCCTCAAGGTTAAATGTCATGAAAATCCCTTGATGGCGGTGATGAACAGAATGCTGGTTTGCGTGCAGCGGTCCATGAAATGTAGAACATGCACGTATGCATAACACAGCACAGCGTGTGTGTTAAATGAGAGAATACAGGTTGGCTTAGTTTGTTGCACAAATTTAATTTACAGGCAGAGACAATTGGTTTGTTAGATTGTCATCAAGCCTATACTTGTGGGAATGAAACCATGCACACAAACACTCCCATAGGCCAAACAAAATATCGATTTATATTCCACATCTGTATGATTTAATTTGACTGTCATTGTGCTAATAAGAGATTTTGTATGCCAGTCAACTCCTTTACTATACATTCTTACAGATGTTTCCCTGTAAGAATGGCCTGTACAGTGCGAGTGATTGCGTTTTTAGAAAAGGATAATTTTTTTGAAATTAAGCCATTTATCTATTTAAGGATGGATTAGCCTACCGAGGCACATTTAGCTTATGATATCTATTCTGCACAGGCTCACACACCTGATTATCATGTTAACATCATCACAGTGATGAAAGAAAAACAGTCCTTTGTAAAGGGGATCAGTGTGTGTGATATTAAGTTAATAGTGACATTATCATATTTGATGGCATTTTATGTCTCATCAAGATTTGGCTGTTCTAAAATGATGTTTTTCTACATTTTTTATGTCAAACAAGCCTAAAAATGTGTGACAGGATCACCGCTGCACTTTTTCTTTTCTTCCTAAGACTGCCCTGTTTGTAAAGAAAGGTTTTCTGCACACAAATTACCTAAAATCACTGTACGGATGGATTATCCAGAAGCCAGCAGACTTTACTCGCTCCCTCTCATGCTCCACGGCCCTCTCACTCCCCAACATCCGCAGGGAGAACTTGTTGACACCCGGTTGGAGCATCGCCCCAAACTGCCGGTGCATGAAGCCGGCTTGGTACAGCCGGTCGTCCTCAGGTATGATTTGCTCGGTGCCCTCCAACTTAATAAAACTTGACTGGTCAAACACATATCCTTGCCCGGCTGCGCCACTCAGACCACCCGTTGCTCGCTGCTGGGCCCCGGGGCTGTGCTCACCGGGGTAACTCTCGCTGACACCCGCCTCGGGGATGAGGCGCTGCTGCTCCGCCGGATCTGACCCGGGAGGATGCCGCCCGGTGATGGAAGAGAGGCTGCCCCGAAATAAGCGACAGTCCCCGTTCAAGTTGGTCTTCACAGTAACGTTTCTCTCAAAGTCTTCGCTGCTGGCCTCCTCAATACTCTTGCAACTGCTTGCAGGAGACGGAGGGGACAAATGTTTTAGCCGAATACTTTTCCTCTTAGTGTCCTTGTCGCCGTTGTCTCCTTCGTCAATCACGATGGCTTTTTGCCCAATGTTTTGCGGCAAGCTGTACAGCCGTTTGCGCATGGAAGACTGAAATATTTCCATTTTGAAGAAAGAGAAGAGATGCGCTCTAAGGACAGCCTGTGAAAACAGAGGGATGAATCATGAATCTCGTAAGAGTGCCACTGGAGGCAAACAGTGACGGCGCATCCGCAGGACAGGTTGTATCTGATTTGACACTTGGGACGTGCCTCTCTCCCCCGGTTCAAACATTGAGATGCGTCAACGATATACGTGGCCGCTTCAATCCGAAGGTCATGTGAAAGCGGTAAACGGGAAACGCGTGTAAATCCAGGTAAACCCACAGCGTGCAGACGAGAGCGCATCAGGATGCAGCATGCTGAGCGTCGGACGTGCCGGAGTGGGAGAACGCTGCTGCTGAGTTCCTCAATGACAAAGCATGATCTCCACCTCCCCAAAATATCTGAGCTCTCTGTCAGTGCGAGGTGATGACACACATGCACGCAGCCAGCACAGGCGTTCAAAGAGCGCTGACATCACTGATCCATCAGCCTCCCGCTTTCTAATAACGTGAATATCGATGGAGCTGATCCATCGGGTTGCCACACGAGCCTGGACGGTACATGCGCTCACCCCGCCCAGGACAGCTGGAAGAGGAGGGAAGAGAAGGATGCGATCCAGCCTTAGGAGTTGATAGTTCACTCGCTGAGAGAAAGCGACACGCCAGAGAATAAAGTCAGATCTTTATGCATCTAACAAATGTTTGTCGACAGGCCCTGCACACTGAAGAAACAATAATCCTGTCATAATCTGCCAGACAAATTATGTTTATTATATTATTAATATAGTTGTAAGCTTTAAAGACACATTGCGATATAATTACACCAGTCAGCCTACAAGTGGTCATAATACTCAATGGTCTCAGAACAAATGCCAGACGAGCCCACAACTCTTTAGTTTGACTACTATCGTATATTTATCAAGTATCAACAGCTGTGCTGACAAATACCCACATGTGTGTATAGTGCCAGTGATTTAACATGATTTACATTATTTAAATCAGTCATACTCTTTTAAAATGTTTTTTTTCCTTTTGCGAATCGAGGGTCTTAGAATAGAGGGTGTTCTATAGCTACTGTACAGATTATAAAGCTCATTGAGGAAAATCTGTAATATTGGGTTATATAACTAAAATTGACTTGACAATATACTGCCTTTCTCCAGTGACCTACTAGAGAACATGTTTTATCCATGGTAGCCCTAATGGGTTGAAACATCTCCAATAAACTGAAGAATTTATTGTGTCCAAATTTACATCCCCACAATCTTCTGATCAACTTCTGAACCTACAGCTTGAGGAGAGAAGTCAATGTGAATAATGTCCAATACTTTTCTTGTTAATGGGGGATTTGTTTCAACCTTCATTACTTACATGTGATGATAATACATCGAGGTACAACCTGTTTGGCCAACTACTCACGTTATTATGGCAGATGTATTAATACTCTCAGTGTCTGCAGACTGCAGTGTTTCATTTTTATTCCCCAAAGAAGACATTTTCAGTCGGGTAGAAAATAGATGAAATCCTTCCTAGCAAAGACCAATACTGCAAATTAATTTGGTGAAAGGTTGTCGACAGCTGGTTGCATTACTGTTGTATGATTCAATACAAACCACGCAGCAATTTAATATGACCTAATGCCATAAGTAAGAGGATAGTGAACAGTTTGTTTCTGCTGTCATAATTCCTCACGATACAGTAATAAACTAATATGTTAATCTATCACAGGTCAAGAGTCTGCTACTGTATGCAACTGACACTATTTTAATTTCACCTATTTTATTTATTTTCGTCAGTGGTCAAACAACCAGGTAAAATGACATGAATTGAATAGAATATAATAGAAGTAAGAAAAAAGGGATTTGCCCTTCATAAATGTTCCTACAGAGATCCAAACAATCAGTGTCTTGGCTTCAGCACTTCAAGCTGTCAGTCTCCTGATCATGAACTACACAGATTAGAAGTTCACACTCTGTGCCCTATTTAGCACACTCCAGTCATCACTCTCCATTATGTTTGCAGGCCCAATTATCACCAAGTGTAGGACGCCATCTCAGATCACATGGCAGATTTGATAGACTAAATAGATAGACTAAATATTAGTTTTCGCTACGAGTACATAACAAACTGGCCACTGAGTGTACATGTTATGTTCCATGCTTTTCTTGTTGTCATGAACTACATGTGTAGTTTGAATGATTTTAACACCATCATGGGATTTCTATTGACAAAATACCAAATGGGAAACACACACTGTACAGTAGTGAATCTCAATGCCCAGGTGGTGAACTGGTAATAGTCTTCACAATGTTGGGAACATCTGACAAGAACTGATTATTATGTTGTAATATTGCAGATGTTTGGTTATGTTGTAAAACATGACCAGAGAGAATATTTTAAAGTAGACTCAGTCTGGTCACAGAGGAGGCAAGTAGAACAAGTCCAAAAAAAGGGCTTTGGTGAATTCCTTACAAAGACAACTATAAATATTTCCAACAAAGTTTGAAATATATATACCCACTAAATTTGTTATTAAATACAACCCACTGGCCTGTTTAAGAACCAGACCATCAGATTTATTCAAACTTCACCTAACATCTCATCACCGGAATTAGAGATTAAACCACACAGACAGAAGTACAAATCATTTTTCTCCGGCTTCACAAAGTCACAAAGTCACAGATGTCTCTTCGCTTTAGAAATGGACTGTTCTTATTACCGTTTGAATCCTACTGACATATTAATCGAGGTCACCATTACATCATGGGAATTGGATCCGGACAAATGAAAGACCAGCTTAAAAAAGGTATGATAAACACATCACAATATTTCATTACTCTCCAGCTGATAATAGTTAGAAATGTTGATGAAAGCCCAACAATGAGAGACGGCCGCTTGTGTTTCCAGACAGCAGCCACAATAAAATAGCGCCTCCCTTTGCTGTGCTGCTGCAATTTACATAATGTGTTGAATGTGCTGCCCACTACTGTTTGAGAATAACAGAGGAGAAACATACACTCAGTTGGCAGTTTATTAGGTACACCGGGCTAAAACAGCCACATGTAATATTGTGTCCAACCCATTTATAATGTCTTTCATATACGAGAGGACTAAATATTAAAAAACACCAGTATAAACAATTCATCAGCACCATAAACTACATTCTCCAAACTAACCATTAAGTTGAATCAACACCTTTATAAAAGTATGATTTATAACTATCTATATACTTTTAGACTGCATTAGATTTAGGTGGACTTGATAAACTCAGTTATATGCAGTGTTGCTGTCTTTGTCAAACATTAAAATGTCAAAACTCCTCAGAATTAGTAAGTAATACTGCTACTGCCTAGTACAAGTGTTTAAAACATATTATAAATTGCAAATGGAAATGCATCTGTTGCCATGGATAAATTGGGATCCATATAGTACCTGCACTAATAATCACACATAGCTACTGATAGCGTTGATGATTTGTGAGTTTGTTCATCACTTCAGGCCCAAAGTCAGGATTTTAAATAATCCTAATGTTAAAAAGTACTTGTGTGATTTTCCTTTTTTTTTAATACATATTCGATAATCTGAGATAGAAGATTTTCATTGCCAATGAACTGTAGTTATTGTGCATTTCACAAGAACTTGTCTTTGTTCCCCTGATGTGAAGTCCATCATTATTTGACAAGCCTGAAGTGAGCAACTCAAAGCCTCACTAGATGGCGCTGTTCTCAACATGTTCATATTTCCCAGCATCCTGATGGGACGGCCTGTTTGCATCATTGATGGTACAACTGAATGTCTACTGTGCTCTACAAGGAAACCAACTCAACAGACACTTCCTTTTTTGAGATATTTATTCTTAAAAATGAGTCGGGGATCTTTGAATTGCTTCACATGTATCAGTCCTGACGTTCGCCACCTCCCACGTCAGCTATAGAGAATTCATGCAGCTGTGTAGTACGCCATCAACGCTCTACGGTGATCCTACTAGTTTAAAGCTTTGTCACAGAGAAATCAAAAGCTGCGATGGTTTTCAATATATTGATATGGATAATAATTGCATAGGATAATAGCCATGCTGTACAATACACATGATTATAAAACAATATGTTAGAATGGTTAGTACATTTTTCTTAAAGTCGGTCTAAACAGTTTGTCATTATCTTCAACATTTAAGTGCATCATATCATATGAATAGTCTTTATATTAATGGTGATCTGATACATAGTTATAGTGATTTAATACATACAGTAAAGAAAATCGTATTCAAATTTAGAGGGACGTTGCAAAGCCCTTAAAATGCAATAGATATTTTCTGATAAAATGGTATGCAGTGGTATGATACAACTGTACACAACTGTCATACCCAATTATGGTGGCATTTCGTTTACATTGCCAAGTTTTGTTTTCCCTCTAGAACACACAGTACAGATCATCTAAATGAAGCCACTCCCAGAGAAAAGAGGAAAACAAAAGAAAAAAAGCCGTTTCTGTATCAAACAGAAGGTCAACATCTTGCATGCATTATTTTAGAAGTAGTAAAAATGTAAAATTAGTGGATAAGAGGAAAAAAAAGAAAATCTCTAACGTCACAACTGCATGCAGCAACAATGGTTATAATGTTAACAATTTCATATTCCATATTCACACCCTCACACAATGAAATCATAAGGCATGCCTCATTGAACTCCTCCTCAACCATACTTGTAGTGGCAGATACATCCTCGTTACAACTGGTATGGACTCCCTTCTTGTTTACCTTCATATGGTCAATACATGTGTAATGAAACCTGCAAATAAAGAGAACAATCAACTCATTAGAGCAGACTGACAGTAGTCTTATTTTGGTTGAGCGCTCAGTGATAAGATCATATGGTGGATCATATTGTAACTTGAGGCCACAGGCTTGTAATACATATTCATCATCAGGCTTCCTCTAAATAATGTAATACTTACTCAGCAGACAGGCTGCTCAGTTTGTATTCCTCTGGCGGAGATTCTTGTCTTTGTGGTTGTTGGTTGAATTAGTTTTGCTTTAGCGGGAAGAAAACAACACTATCAGTTCATACCACAAATAAAATCAGTCAAATGATTGGCAGAAAATTATTTTCATCCCAATTCTAATAACTGTTGAATCATTGCAGTCATTTATCAACTAAAAACACAAAAGATTTGCTTTTCTCTGTTTTACGTATTAAAGTCACGACACCTCGTGATGGACTTTAGCCTAATTTCTGTCATTTTACAGCGTACATACTAATTCAATTTAGAAAAAAAACAAAACCGTAGATTAAAGGGGCACTTCACTGATTTTACACACAGTTATTCAGCCAGTGAAAACAGTTGTATGTCTTCTGTGGCTAAGGGAGCTTTATAAAGTCTGAGAAAAGTATCGGGTGGAATGCGCCTTTAATCAATACTGGAAAAAAATACTTAGTTCAGCTTTAGTGTACACTGAATGAACACAAATTAAACGTTTCACTCTGGGGTAGTGTAGCAGAAACAATTGTTAACATTATTTGTATCCTTTATTGATAACCCTTTACTTCAAGTCCCTTGTTTATAAGCAGTATATATACATTTAATAAATGGTTTATAACACACTATAATGTAGTTGTAAGCAGCTATAAGAACATTTCAAAATGTTTATTAATGTTAAGTATTTGTCAACAATTATAAATTCTCATTTGAACTGAATTAGAATTTTCTAATTACTACAAATGTGTTTTAGTACATCATCATTTATCTTCTTTTTATACACCAGCCTCCTTATGGGTGCCCATGGGAGGAGGTATAGTTGTTGACAAATATATTAACACTTATTCCTGCTTACAACTGCATTATAAACCATTTATTATTCAAACTTTTTAAGTCTTAGAGCATCATGGGCAGGGCTTCACTCATCAGGACAATTCAGATGATAACTTGTCATTGACGGCAACACATGTACGTGCTTGACTCATTATATTTCCCTGGGATTTATATGAATGCAGCAAAGCACTATCGCATGATGCTCCCAGATACTTGGGGTGTACTGCACACTGAGCTCTAAAGACATTCAGCGGATGCATCATGATAATCTACAACAAAACACACGTGATCAAGTTAAACACAGATAAGTTATTGAAGGTAAATTGTTTATACTTACACTGGACCTGAAGGGTCATCATCTGAGGCAACAAGGGAAAATATGGAGAAATGAAGACCAAAAAATAAAATAATCGCAAGAATGTTGCACACGTTGATGAAGTGAAACTGTTTTTTTTTTTTCAAAAAGCACAAAGCATTAAGAACAGTAAGTTGTGACCGACACATGGTGCTCTTCAGGTTTACACAACGTTTTATGTTAAACTGTACTGCATGTGCAGATCGTGCTATGGGATGAAAACATCGCCCAGATGAAGTAACAAAATAGTAAACAACAGGCTGCCATGCCGCAGGAAAAAAACAGCACACGAAGTCACTCACAAAACACAGAGAGCAGTTAAATCCAGCACAAGACCACATTAAAACAATTACATACAGGCAAAATTCAAATTGGAAAAAAATGCTGTTGTCATGCACAGACAGGCAGCGTTCACAAAGAACAGCTGTTCACTCAAAGAGATTAGTCAGGAGCAGCTCCATTAATATCAGGTAATAACGTCATTAAAGCAGTGTCAAGCAGTGACAGCAGAAATGACTGATTGTGACTTGCATGCCATCTCACTGCTGCGGTTTGATGCAAAAACATGAAGTTACCGTTTGTAAATAAAAAATCTTAAAAACTGAAGATTTAGAAGGGCATTTGACACTAATGTTGAGGCTGAACAGAACCGTGTGCTGTCCTGTGAACTGGAAGAAGATGAGGCTGAATGCTTATTAATATTCATGAAGCATGCAAAGTCTCACACTTACCACAAACATGGTTTTAGGTTATGCAATTTGGGGAGAAGGGGAACAATCTGTTAAAAATATTTAACAGCCTAAGCTAACCTACGTAAAATATGAAGTATCAACATTTCATGTAAGAATTTGCTGAATGATTCACGCCATCCACGTCCATTTTGTAAGACTGTGCGGATTCTCAAGGTGACTTAAACACCCTGTAATAGCAATATATTTCTCAAACTGACTGAATGTCACAGCTCTGAGCTGTCAGTCATTCGCTGCACATTGCATCTGATCAGCATGTGACAACATAAAAATTCAGTTTGAGAGGAAAAGGTCACCTAAATACCATTGATCCACAATTTACGATATAGGTTGACTCTTGGAAGCACTCAGTAGTATTAGAAAATCCCCAGGCTGGCATACACAGATTGTATAGCTAAATGATGTGTCTCGTGGTTAAGCTTGCAGCAGCTCGGGGACGGCACAAGGTCCCTGGAAAGCCGTTAATAATTGAAACTGTACACCGCTGCAAAACTGCAGTATCATATTTCTCATGAATATTAAATGCATGAAATTGTCCTGACAAGGTGCGACCTCCTGCAACAGTGTCTGCCTGTTGGATCAACCTCGCCAGACTGAATTATTGAATGCAGGCACAGCACAGTGTCAGGTGACTCTGTTAGTGTCTCCTGCTAAAGAATGACTGAAGCAGACAGCTAACAATAAAGTGTGCCTTCTTTCATGGTCGCCTCATTGCCCAAAACCACACCGACAGGGGTTCGGGATGAAAAAAAGACTTAACAGGAGAGATCCATGTCAACTCCGAGCAATAAAACCAGTTTCTCCTCAGATATAATAAAAACACTGGAATAATAACAGTCCTAAGCGCCACCGCTGGTGACTCACCGTCTTGTAAATCATCTGGCTTCTTACGCTTCTCATAAACAACGATGATGACGATCAGGATGATGATCTCGGCCAAAACCCCCAGAAGAGGCCATAAGGGGGCCAAGTGGCTTCGAACCCTCAGCAAGATCTTCTCGTCGCGGGTGCCGAGCATGTTGGTGGCATTGCAGTGGTACTCGCCTGGGTCTAAGGTAATGTCCAGGTCCACAATGTGGAGCTCGGTGTAGTTGTCTCTGCTGCTAATGAAGAAACGTCCGCTTGAGTTGTCAATTTCCTATTTAGGGAGAAGAAAGAAATGTACTTAGTAATGTTTAGGGTTGACGGTGGTTGTTTTTACATGGAAACTGTTGCTTTTATATTCTAGTTAAGGTCATGAGGTTTAAATACACTACACAGTATTTCATGCTATATTACAGCACCATGTAAGGACTTCATAGACTTGACTATATCAGGGAGTGTATATTCGTATCACATACCCTGGGAATGCCGTTGTCCAACTTACGCCAGGTCCAGACCGGGTGAGGATAGCCCACAGACTTACAGTAGAGAACAGCAAGTTGGCCCTCGTTCTTATTCTCACTGCGCTTGTGGCCTGTAATGTCAGGAGCAGCTAAAACAAGATAACAAAGATGTTATAATACATTCAAGAAATTCACAACATAAAGTGTTACAGGTCTACTGTGGATTCAGTGATTCATAATTGTAGGTATAGCAATGAGATTAAATGGGTTATAAATTTGTGCTTTTCATTATTTAAGTAGAAACGGATAATAAATATTGGTCTTTTTATTGCATCCATTGTTTATATAATAGTTAAGTAAGCAATGCTTATAGAAAACAGCTACGTTTTCCAGGCAGTGAAAAGCTGCTTCACTGTGTTGAGATCATACAAATGATTATTATTTACTCATTGAGTACTTTTCAAGCCAAATGCACAAAGCACTTCCCTGATTTAGGAAGATGACAGAAAATATAATTGGCATTAAAACAGCTGCAGGAGGGTAAAATAATGCAGCAAACTATGTTGTAACAAGTAGAGAAACATAAAAGAAACAAAACTCTTTTTAAGTCATGATCAACAAGGGGAAGACCCACTGAGTGAAAAATTTAATTCACAACATTTTATCAATCAGGATCATGTGATCCAATTTAACATCGAGCTGCCTGTAGTAGTCTGTGTTTTCTGTATATTATAAATCTGCCTAGTCTGTAAATCTTGTTTCCTTCCCGGATGAAAAGAAATGCCCCATAAAATCTAATTTTCCTCCATAGCGATGCGTGCGACAGCAGAAAAGGCCGACCAGATTTGAACGACATAATCCCCTGCCATCAGACAAACACGACACCATCTGCTGCCACTGAGCCGGGCATTGGTTGGATGGAGGTGTCAAGGGCGCAGGCTGCCCCCCCGGGCAGCTAGCAGAGCCGTTTGAAATCACAGGTCCTCACATGACAGCGCTGCTAGTGCTCAAGGCCATTCGAGGCCATTTTTAATCAGGGGCATCTCTAATGTGGCCTTGAAACTGACAAAAAAAAAAAAAAAAAAAAAACGCCCGCAGCTCACAAATCAACACCTACATTTAACTTCTATGGTGGCGTTTGCTGGAGGAGCCATCTCGAAGGTGTAGACACACATGTACCATCCGGCGGCATCTCCTCTTGGTTTCTTCAGCCTGCAGAGCAGAAACACACCTCACGTGAACCCACAACAGGCTAAACTCTGTGTTTAACACACACACACACACACACACACACACACACACACACACACACACACACACACACACACACACACACACACACACACACACACACACACACACACACACACACACACACACACACACACACACACACACACACACACACACACACACACACACACACACACACACACACACACACACAGAAGTTGTATAAAGTTTGCCGTGACGCCTACTTGTACTCAGTGTTGCTATTTGGGCTGCGTGTGTCCGGGATCTCCTCCCCGTTCTTCATCCAGTAGCTCTCCTCATGGTCACTGTGGGCGATGGTCAGGTTGCACTGCAGCATGTAAGAGTCGCCTTCCACAGGAAGTGTGGCGTGTTCAGAGGCAGAAATGGACGGATCTGTAAGAGAGACACAGATCAGCTTCAGGACAGAAGTGATGTTTGCTGGGACTCGTGGGTGGAGGATGTAAATGCACAAAGGGTTCGGACAGACACCACAGCCAGCCACACTTTATACAATATAGCACAGGAATAGAGTTGTGAAGTGGGAGGAATTATTTCGGGCATCCAGGGTTCCTTAAGTAGAAGTAATTTTCTGTGTTGGTAGGTGACTGGGAAGTGGGAGCACTTCCAAGGTTCGGATGAAACTCCCTCGGTTGAATCATCAGCACAAAAGATGTCCATCTGTGATAGAAAATATCTGGTTCCTTAATAAAACGTTAAGCTACAAGCCTGTGTGCATTCGTTTTGGATACTCTGAGCTACAGAAACATTTCGGTCAGTGCTGCTGGTGAGCAAACAACAAACAAGTGTTGGAAACACAGAAATAATGCAGATTAATACAATAAAAAATAAGAAAATGAAATTGAATATAGTGTTATACAGTTCACAGAAATTAGAGGATGAGAGCTAAAGGGAGAGAAAAATCAAGTAAAGGGGAAATGGAGACGGGGAGGAGACTGAAGGTTGAAGGTTGTACTGAACCAAGGGATGAGCACAAAATACTACTCAACTAACTGCTGGTAAAAGTACTATTTGGTGGCGTTTTTCTTCTAGTGGAGTCTAGTGGAGGATGGTACCGATGGAGGAAGCTACAGACCCTCTGGAGAGGTTTGAGGGAGGCTGGATCACACAGGAACTGCTAAGTTTGGTTGCTAACGGAAGGGAAGAGGGTGTTTCCTCTACAGTGACCACTCACTCTGCAGCACCGTTATAGTGGCCTGAGCACGGATCCAGGTGGTGGCTGGATTTTGGTGCAGGTCGTTACGTCGCGGGTCATTGCTGGCTCTGCACTCATAGGTCCCAGCATCGTCCAGCGTGAGATGAGAGACACCCAACACGCTCGCGCCGTTGGAGCCGTAGGCCGTGCTGATGGACACCCGCCGCTTACGGGCGCCGTCCCACAGCTGCCTGAAGGAATCGACTCGGTTGCTCTCAGAGTACCACCACTGGATTTCTGGGGTGGGGTTTCCGACCACGTCACAGTACAGCTCAAAGGTGTCGCCCGTGAGCTTAGTCTCAGAAAACGGGGATTTCACAAAGCCCGCTAGTGGAGGTGGTGGAGGTTTAGGGGACAGCATGTCCAGAGATAAGCACCCCCCCCCCCAAAAAAAAGGTGGAGGATAGAAAGGCAAGAAAATAACCGGGTAAATTGAATGGGAATAAGAAAAGGAAAGACAAACAGAAAAAAAGATAATGTGAAATAATAATACAAAATAAAATGACAGACAAATTATAAAGTGTAGAAAATGTAAAAAATCTTAAACCCCAAAGTCCCAAACTCAATTAACTATCATAGAAGACTTAAATTACAAAAGTGGAAACAGAAAATGTTGGCCATTTTTAGCATTTAATTGTTAATTTTGTTTTCAATCAACTAATAGTTTCAGCTCCAACATACAACATAAAACCGTCAAACACAAAAACAGTGAAATCTGCATCAAACTGTCCGTCAGGAACGGCAACATCTACATTTTTGGTAAGAGAGAGAAAAGAGAGGCAACCTCAGATCTGCCTAAAGCCATTATTGCTGCTATTTCTAGGAAGCTTTCATTCAAGTCCGCTGGGACGTTGTACCGAGGTGGCTCTCACTTGATTTTGTCCAATTAATGACATCATATAAATTTGTGTCGGGCTCGCACAGCACTCGCATCTAAAAGTCCTCCAAGTGACCGCGTCATTTTCAGTGCATCTCGCCTGTATAATGAAAACAACATCAGTGCTTGTTTATGTAATTATATAGTAATAGGACACAGACAATGTGCAGGCAAACTGTATACTGTTGATTTTACTGGATTGAAATGTCTCCCTCTCTGAACTGAAAGCAAGACAATTGATCACGACTGCACAGATTGGACGACGAGGAGGAGGAGGAGGAGGGGGGGGTTGGCTGTAATCATAAGCATGGTCTATATGCACATTGAGAGGAGATTTATAGAAACTGCAGCTATGGTCTCTGGGGAGCGTGTGGGCGCATGGTGATGGACCCCCTCCGTTTCCATAGAAGCACTCTACGGCAACAAAGTGGGAAGAGGAAGAGACGACCAACCAGACCAGGCAGATCATCACAAGGCAGAAAGACATCATAATCCTGCTGTACAGCCCACCACTGGTACATCAAGACTAGAACATCTACTGTAGGCACAAATAGATTCCTACATACACACTCAGCTGCCAGTTTATTAGGTACCCCATATTAAAACAATGCAGTCTAATACAACAGTCCTGCAATAAATCCTCCCTTCATGAAGGCTATATTGTTGAATTATTGCATTATACTGACAGCCTCATTGATACTGTTGTATGTGACTGCATCAGTCAACTGAGTGTTTATAAGTAAACAACCGGACTGGGTCTGAAAACTAAAACCAAAACCTCAGCTCTTAACACGGAACTGCTGAGAGACGGTTCCTGCCACCTCGGATAGTGTGGATGTGTCAAAAGTGCTGAGCGAGTAGTACAGTACTGCACACACACACACACGTCTAAATGACATCACTCATGTCAAGTTGATGTTAGTTTAGTGTTTTGTTGTGCGTGCCTCACGCGTGTGATCTTAGAACTATAAAGGCTGCATTGCACTATTCTTTTTTATTTTTAATACCTGATTAATCTTAAATCGTCAACATATTGTTAAGCTTTGAACGTGCTAGGCTGCTACTAAGTGATCATCTTCTTTTTTCCCCACCTTAAAGCTCTATCGAGTGAAAATCAATTGCATCATAATTTATAAGACTGTAAAGTAATTCTCTCCAATCAGACACTTTGATGTTTTAGTGAGGACCAATCAAAATCTGCCTTTCAGTCACATCCTGTCAGCCCCTTGTGACTGTAAACTGAGAGGATGGTAAATATAGTGCTTGTACCAGAAAATAGGAAATACATTCTCAACTTCATAACTACACTTTTAATTATTACTGGAGACTGACATGAATTTATATTGATGGTAATTTGTGGTACATTATTCAAACCATAAATGTGACAACCTGACAACAGAAGGCCTGGAATAGTCATGAGTCTTTCCTTGCAGATATTTTCTCTATATCTTCTATGAATCCACTTAAACCAATTAATATAATATAGTTCTAGCCACTGTCCCAGTTACTGCTAATTGGATGCTAAATGAATATTCTATCAGAACAGAAGTGACTACACTAACTATAGATTAGAAAAAGCATACATGTACGGATTATTGCATGTATTTAAGCGCTGAGTATTGACATTTTCCACGAGTGACATTATTGTGATCTGATGTTTATAGAAAATAAAAGTGATTTTATTTAAAGGAGTATAAAGATTATTTCTAAATAAAACTACTTTTACTACTAATAAAACTATAAAAATACTCTGCAGCCATCTAGTTTTAATATGCGTTAATAACCAAATGTATCATTTGATTTCAAAAGTTCTGCTCTTACAAACCACGTCTCTAATTGTTCGGGGATTTTGATATTTTGTGTGCAGAGTATCAGGGAGCATGAGAAAGACCTGAGCTATAAAGAAAGCATCCAACACTCCGTATTAAGATGCCTTTGATTTTAAACGCTAATTAGAACTGAAACTATTTCTCTATCAATTGACTAATTGAAAATAATTAAAATAATCTGCAGCAATTTTGATAAACAGTCTTTTATTTTCTGACATTGTATTGACCATACAATGAATCAACAAATTGAAAAGTAATCGGATAATTAAATAATTTAAATAATCAATATTTGTGGCCCGACAGCCAACGACACAGACGAGAGCTTATAATTTAAAGCTTGTGATGTATGGTGTGTATTATATACGTCACTTGATGAACTCTATGTTGATTACAGAACAACTTAAAACCTTTACGCCTCAACTTTATTCTCATTCTATATTATTGAATAACATATCCCTTTAATATTTAAATTATAAATGTAAGTAACCAATTGTTTGTCAGGATAATTGCACTCTGACCTGCTTAAACAATAATATGAACACAAGACTGATCATTTCCAAAAACTCATGACTGGAGCAACAAACTCCTCGGTTTGCATTGATCCGTTCATTAACTGAGACCTGCATTTATAGAAGTTTGTGCATGAAATTTCTAAATAAAATAGTTGGAATGATGTAAACTGCCTCCTTGGTAAAAGCCACCCTACTTCAGGTCAAACACACATCCTTAGGGAACTTTGGCAGGAATAGCTTCACAAGTGAGCAGCCATTAGCAGATAAAAATGGCTTCTGTGATGAGGCTGGCCGCTGTGGCCGTTAATAGCATTACCACACTCAACTAATGGTATAATTATCAGTATTTAAAGTATACTGTGGCATTCTCTGAGCCATCCAAGAAGAAGACAAGACAAATTCACACTTACTAGCTGTCTGTCAGATAAAAAGGCATTCAATTTAAGCAGAACTTTATCCGCATGGCGTGCTGATTGAAGAAGAGATGTAATGAGTGGGTGTGCAGTATAGGAGATGTGTAATGCATGGTCAACTCAAGAGAAGGCCCGGGCTGAATACATTCTCACTTACTGTTACACAATGTTTGCTAATAATCAGACTTACAGCATCAACCACCGAAGACTCAGCTGAGACAGGTTTACAGTGTTTGGTGGGGGGGGGGTTAGATTTATGAGCAGAGGGGTCAATTGGACAAGTAGAACCGCGCTGAGAAATCAATTCCATTCTGCAGTGCAGTACATCTCAGCGAAGAGTTAACAGATTCACTCTGTTGCAAGAGGACATTAAAGCCATGGTCTCAGTGCAGCATCTCCGCTCTAAAAATAGAAGCATGCAGCAAAACGGACTGGTGCCATTTACAGCACTTCTGAGGTCCTACATCTAATGACATGTTGTGCTCGGTCACAAGGACCTGGACTGTTGCAGGGAGTGATCTCACCCTGTAGGAGGGGAATTTGGTGATACACTGCTGGATACTGAATTCCTGAGCCACATCCTGACATACCTGAGCAGACCCACGCGTGACAAACAGCATGATGACTGTGTGAGAACCAATCTCTAAGGAGAGCATAGGGCAGGTTTTGAACTTCAGTGTGACACCATTTCCCTACATCCACCTTCTGCTATCCCCCCCCCGACCTAATGAGCAGAACTTGTCCTTGCTGCAATCAGCAACCGCTCATGTACATGCAGCTCCACACTTCAAAGGACATTTTAGGGACACAGGCCTCCGCGTGGCCCACTTTAGCCCACCGAATAAGCCAATTATGCATTGACACTTCATTTCAAATGCACAGAATGCCAAAAGCAGCGCTTTATTCGACTAATAGCAGTTTCTTACAGTGCAACGTTAAAGGGATTATGTAATGAAACCTGGTTGCTGGTGAGATACTGGTGATGGACAACGTTCTTAAGAAAAGACACGTCTTGTAATGGTTAATTAGAAATGACCCACTGCAGAAATGCAGGCGACATCCCTCCCTAAAAAGCCCCGCATTTTCGCCATGACGTGAGATTAACCACCGTGTAGATTTGTATAAGAAGAGCTCGGTTCCTACCGTTCTGGGAGGAGACAGACTGCAGCATCAGGGCTCCAAATATCGCCACCGAGAAGGACATGACTGCAGCTCTTCGTTTGCCAGGTATCATCTTCGGAGACTGGGGGTGGGGGGGGGGGCTGGAAAATGCCGGTAGGACCGAGCGCTAAGGTGACCTGAGCGGGACGTGGCTTCACCTCCACACACTCCAATCGTATCACGCAGGGACAGAAGTGTCGCTAGGTAGACTAGCGGGAGCCCTGTGTTAGCTGGTTACCTGTGCGGCTCTCTGCTGTCAGCCCGGTGCAGCAGGGGAACCACCTTTTTTTCTTTTTTCTTTTTTTTTTTCTTAACCACCCGTTTAATCTTAAATCGCGCGAGATCTTGGAGGAGCGCAGAGACAAGCGGGTACATCCACACAACGTCCCATCATAAAGTAGAGCAGAAATCAATTATATTAAAACAGACAAAATGGACGCTATTATTTCTCAGCCAGGTTTTTTGACATTGAACAATTAAAACCCAATCAGGAACGAGTAATTATCAGGTTTTAATGCAACTGTTAACGGCACCCAGAGCTTTACAAACCGCTACTGGGCCTGAAACTGTGGGTCAAGCAGTCTCTCAGTCTGACATAAGCCTTGACCTTAACAGCACCTAGAGCTTTAAGTAGTACGGTAATCCTATTTATCTTTGAACTAATATAGGGTAATGACAGCCTCACGCACCTTTGACACAGTATTACCTTGTCCCTAAACTAAATTGAGCCTGTTAAGTGGCCTAAGCATACTTTACTTGTGGTTATTGTCATTGGAATCATTTCATACTCATTGCTGTGATTCTTACTGGATATGGATTCTGTGCAACTCATTGTTACAACATACATCATATGTAACATTACAAGGATCAGCAGACAAAATAAAGCAAAGTGAACAAACTGGAGAAGAGGCCACTGATACTGCAATACTGCATCCATTCCACTTAATTGATACACCGAGGTACAGAAGAAACACAAAATGCAAAAGTAATGGAGGAGGCAGAAGAACTGCTTTGTATTGCTTTAAAAAGTGGTATCCAAACCATAATCATCCTTTGCTTTTGAGTCTCTTAAAGAGCTTATGATGTTGACCACTCCTGACTCGGATATTTCTGTTATTCTAAAAATTGGTTAATTAGGGTATATTTTATAGTTCTGGAGGAGAAGCTTTGGGCCAGGTCCTCAACTGAGTTCATAAAAAAGTTGTTAAAAGTACTTGTTTTTATGTCATGATTTTGGGTTAAGATTTCATACATTTTTAGTTCAGGTTCTCTTATTATTTCTTCCAGTTAATTTATTAAGACTTTTCCAGATCAGTTTCTCATTTCCACTTGCATCATTAATTACTCAAATGAAAACATTTAGCTTTAGCCTTCCTTATGTTTCTTTCTATCTTATTTCGAAGGGTTGTAAAAGTGTGCTTGTCATTACTATTTCCTGATTTAAGTGCACTTTTCAGCGCAGCATCTCGCTCTCTCATTTGTCACCAGAGGGCGTCATTGAGCCATGGTAAGGGTTCTTTTGTCTTGGTTTGTATTGCACCTTTTTTCTAAAGGAGGATTTTACTTTGTTAATGGTAGTCAAAAACGTATTGCTGCGGTTATTCTTGTTGGTCCTTGCACCAGTTGTGTAAGATTGAACTGGTCTGTTTCTTACGTTTCTTCTTATCTAATGGAATTTATTCTGCAGAATTTCCTGATTGCTGGTTTAGCCCCTTTGATTTCTGTTTTGGAGGATTTTGATTGTCGGAGCTCTTATTTTGATTAGTATTCCTAATTGACTAATTATACTAATGCTGTCAACTTCAGCAACATCACACACAGATAACTGTTGGGTTAATATTTGGTAAATCTTGAATTTTGCACACAAAACCAACATTTTATTTTTCATGTCATTCATGTTTAACTTGTTTCCCAGCAAGAATAATTCTCCACAGTAACATTACAATTGAAATGCAGGTGAATATTACAAGCAAAACAACTGCCAACAAAGCAGCAATGACATCAATAGAGTTGTAAACGAACCAGGACATTTTGGTGGACTGAGTCTGCAGATGACGGGCTCCTTTATGTCTGATGACATATTCTATCCAAAACACTGCCTGGTCCAGTGGTTTCATGGGCTGATCTCTGTTCAGCCTTGAGAGCCTCTGCATGTTTTCCCTGTAAGAGGAATTGTGAAGAGCCGTCTTGAGGGCATCTGCAAAGATGTGTCTGTCAAGCTCGGCAATATCAACAATCACAGCTCCTCCCTTTGCTCTGATTCTGGAGAGGTTATCAGGCTGGTCAAAGAATAAAGGAAGTCCAACTACAGGAACTCCGTGATAAATTGCCTCCTGAACCCCGTTAGTGCCTCCGTGGGTCACAAACACTCGCGTCTTGGGATGTCCTAAGAGGTCTTTCTGTGGCAGCCAGTTGACCATTAATGTGTTGTTGCCTAGGTTGGCTGGCCTTTGTCCCATATACCTCCATACGACCTTCTGAGGCAGCTGGGCGAATGCTGCAGCAATCTCCTCAGCGATATCTTGAGGTAGCTTCCCGACCAAAGTTCCTAAGGTCATTATAATGACCCCGTGATCTCCAGAGCTCTGGACAAACTCCTCCAAGTCTGCAGGGAGTGACTTTGGGGGTGTGCACTGAAATCCACCCATGTAGATTATATTTGGCATTGTTGGACGTGGAAATTCAAAGACAAAATCATTCCTCATAAGCCAGATGTCTGCATCCAGAAAAAACGTCGAGTAATCCACATCGGGACCAAAGTACTTTTTAACTATTGGTTTGTAATGAGGTTCCGTGATTAATGACATTGAGTACGTCCCTAAAATATAGCTCAAAACATTCTTTATTCTTTGTGGGAAGGTCATCTTATCTGTCAACTCTGTTGCAGTGAAAGGAATGTATGACAAAGGTGAGGGGGCCAAAAGGAAATGAGCTTCACCTTGAATGGTCCACCTGACATTAAAAACAAGAGGAACTTGGAGCCGACGTGCAAGCATTGCCCCGGTACCGACACCAGGGTCGGTCAAAACTACATCATATTTGGCTTCATGGAAAGACTGCATCAGGTTTTCATCTTCAAACATTTGAATTGCCACTTCACTCATTCCCTTATGAAGCAGAGAGAACTGTCCCACAACCAGCCGCTCCATTTGAATTCGATTCCAGATTTTAGACCAAAAAGATGCATGCCTACCCTGAAGCCGGATCTCCAGCTGTCGAGACAAAAAGTCTTCAAAGTAGTTTTGCTCAAATCCACCAGGGCTAGGAACAGTGACAGAAGTGTAGAGCGGAGACTTTTCACTGATGTACCAGCTATCGGACGCCCGAACCACAGTGACCTGGTGGCCTTTGGCATGCAGCTCCTCTATGATTACTTTCATATTCAACCAATGGCTTCCGTCCAATGGGAACACCAGGATTTTGCCCCCAGATGCACTGGAGAGTTGAATCAAGATTAGAGCAAAGGTGATCAGAGACGAGGAAAACACCTTCATAGTGGCGTCCCTCAGAGACCTAAAAAAAGCACAAAAGGAGATCAAAATGCAATTTCTTTCCTTTACAATCACATTATAACATGAAATACAGTGGTGGATAATAACTCAAGTAAATACTGTTCTTGTCATTTTTATTTACTTTTACTTTAAGAAACATTTCCCCTCTATAAACTTCTCAGATGGCCTCATTTATACAACAGTTTGAGGCCAAAATACACAAAACAATAAATGAAAAATAATATTTTCAAACATAAGTTTATAGACTGTTAACTATCTTTTGTTAAACTTTACACATACAGTACACGCAACTACCAAGACTTGCACTGACCATGTCTCAACAAAACACACATTCCATGGCTGTTTTACTTTACATGTGCATAACAGAGCTTTTTATTAACACTTACCTAAATCCAGAGGTACAGGAAAGACAATCCAACCTCAAAGTGTCAGTTCAACAACTGTATCAGTTATTTGACAAGTTGTTGTGCACAGTTGGAAAGAAAGGTGAATGAACCTCCTGTTGGCTGGCATGTAGTAACATGTAATGTACTATGAACAGCTTTGTTATATAAGAAGGTGTGTACTGCTGCAGAAAATGTCCCTGTTGTATAATATGTGTTCTGTACAGCAACACGAGTTAATATTTAGTTGTAAGCACAACACATTGATCTGTTGGGCCATCTAGTGTCAAGTTAGTGTATTTTATGTTAAATTGCTCTTGATTGTTTACCTGAAGAGAGCAGTAATACAAACCAGTCCATTTTGTCACAGCCTCCTTTGGGCTTCTAACCCCTTAAAACTAAGTTACTTTGTAGACCTCGTCACTGGTTGCATACAGGGGATGGCCCAGTCTAAGCGAGAGTTTTCCCTCCCATAATGTTTTATCTGAATACTTCTCAGAGACTTGAAGATGTACAGTTACACAATATTCAAATGCGATCAGCAAAGAATACATGAACATTTATTAGGTAGAAATATAATACTTTGTGCTTTAATGTCCTGTTAATCAATTCAAGGCCCCTAAGATTCGTCTTGGGAGTTTGTTGGGGGGTCCTGACCAATAAAGTTAAGTAAAGTAAAACGTTTTTTACTGTACTGTATCAGTAAACATTTGGGTGGGTCTGTCTCCTATGACAGAGTGCCCAGAGTATACGCTCTGCCGGTTCGAGTGTGGAGCTCTGAATAACTGAGTGGCGCATTCCAACAGCGCTCAAAATTTATGAGAAAAAGAATGTGTTCTTTGAACATTAAAGCATGTGAACATAGTCTACTAGTAGATCTCAAAATACAAGTATAAATGTGTAAATTAGCATATGTCCTCTTTAAATAAAAATAAATTGTAAAAAGTTAGCAAAGAGGTTGCATTCCAAATGTATTTGTGTTAGGAAACCATGACATATTAAGGTGAACCCTTATTTTGTGAATCGAACAAATATCATTATCATACAGTATTTATACTAATGCTGTCAACTTCAGCAACATCACACACAGAGAACTGTTGGGTTAATGTTTGGTAAATCTTGAATTTTGCACACAAGACCAACATTTTATTTTTCATGTCATTCATGTTTAACTTTTTTTCCAACAAAAATAATTCTCCACAGTAACATTACAATTGACATGCAGGTGAATGTTACAAGCAAAACAACTGCCAACAAAGCAGCAATGACATCAATAGAGCTGTAAACAAACCAGGACATTTTGGTGGACTGATTTGCTCTGATTCTGGAGAGGTTATCAGGCTGGTCAAAGAATAAAGGAAGTCCAACTACAGGAAGACAAGCTCTGAACAGACTCCTCCAAGTCTGCAGGGAGTGGCTTTGGGGGCTTGCACTGAAATCCACCCATGTAGATTATATTTGGCATTGTTGGACGTGGAAATAAAAAAAATAAAAAATTCCTTATAAGCCAGATATCTGCATCCCAAAAAACGGTGAGTAATCCACATCGGGACCAAAGTACTTTTTAACTACTGGTTTGATAATCTGAGAGCTAAAAGAGGAGCTTTAATTATACCAAACGAACAACTTGCCTGGTAATCAAGCCTTTTTCTGAGTGGTATTTAAGAAAGGCATTTGATTAATCCTGTTTTCGGGGCCCAACGGCAAATATTTGCTACTGAGCCCCTGTTTTCCTGCAAGTTCCCATCAAGTACAGATGACACTATAAATGGTATAGCTTCATCCTATTTTGCACAGAGGCCCAGAAGCCATCCAGTACTTAATAAAATAATAATTTTGTCCATCAAGCCATGAAAACCTTGCACTATAGAGAGCACTATAAACTAAAATAATTTAGAAGCTCGACATAGGACCACACAGTTATGTAGTGCATTTCATATTGTTCTGTTGTGGTAAAAAAAATTGCAATTAATCAAATCCCCCCCCCTCCAGGGGCCCCAAAAGCCCCTGGAGGTCTAGTGCCCCCCGGGCTGATGCTCACTTCTAAATACAATTTAATAATAACCAAATAACACAATACAATAAAACATAATTAAGTTATTTAAAATTGTAGTTATAGACTGTCAGTACTGTCAGATTCCAGTGACAGTGTTCACCAAAGACCTAACCCTCCAGCCCTTTGTTGTTGTTCTCACGCTAATGTGCGAGATCCGTAGACCCGACTCAACTGCGCGGTCACATTCCGCCCCGACTTCCCTTCTGCCAGCGGCCTGGTGGTTTGAGATGAGTAGAAGATGTCGGTTTCGGGGCTGAAGGCCGAATTGAAGTTTTTGGAGTCCATTTTTGACCCAAACCACGAACGATTCAGAATAATAGACTGGAAACCAGACGAACTCAGTTGCCAATTCAACGTAACAGGAGAGAAGCCGCTGATCATTCACTGCAACATCACGGTGAGTCCAGGCCACAAGCTAACCACCGACTATCGACTGGAACCAAATCATTCCGCGGAAGGTTCCGTGTTTACAAATTAACTACGATTTCAGTGTTCACTTTTTATTTTCATGTCGTGTTAAAAGCCACCAATATTCAATAAACCGTATGGATTAAAGAAAACAACACAGCACTATAGTGCTAAATATACTTTGGAAAAGTGTAGAAGAATACGTCGTTTAGTAACGACGCTGCGGTAGCTCTCTGCTAGCCTGTTAGCTCGCCTTGTTAGCCTAAATAACTGCTACTGTTTGCTACAGCTGCTAACTTTCGAGTTACTGAACTGAACCCCTATCTAATTTAATGTTAACATTATTTAACGTTTCACAACATCATGGCTGTTGAACAAAAATACATCTAATAAGAACGCATTTATCTACACAGGCATACGGCTGAATGTTCCCGTTCATATATATTAAATAGAGGCGGTTTAATGGAGTGTTGTTCCACTGTGTTTTTGTGCTTTTCAGTAAATAGACGGATCCCTGTGACGAACGTAAAATAACACTTAACGGTTTTCTTTATCAGGACACCAAACTACGTAGAAAGCGACATAATGACGACAACAGCTAGTGTTCACTATATTATACTTAACAACTAAGAACGTGAGCTTAGCTGTAAACGTATTATGATTACGTAGATTTTATTTTTAAAATTAATTTCAACACCAACTCTTTGAAGCGGTGTGTATACATTATTAGTATTGTAAATAATATTGGAGCGTGTGCAGAACGCATTAAGTCAACCGTGAGGTTGTGTAGGTGATGTCACTAACAACTGAGGCTCACTCTTTGTGTCACTGCAGCTGTATTTGTATGGTTCAGGGGGTGCAGATCACTCACACACACACACACCATCCTAACATCCTGACCACATCCTCCTCTCCTCCACACACGCAGTTACACTTCTGCTCGATTTTTGAGACACACAGACATGGCCTGTTAAAATAATTTTATAGCCCATGTCGTGTCGAGACTCAAGCTGTGCCAAGTCGTCCGCATCGACACAATCTCAAAGATGTCAAGAGTACATTCAGTAATCGCAATATGAATTTAGGAAATAAGAAGTGAGTAAGTCAGTCAATCCGGTACCCCAAGCTCTGCACATTTCCCATGTCTGATTAGCTGGATCATGTGTGGTCACCACACACCTGATTTAGACAATCAGTTATAAGGAGAGCAGCTAGAGATACACCAGGTTGTATGGGGCCTGATCCATTGTGAGTGTCTTCTTTGAATTTGGCTTTATGATGATTAGTGCTAGATCCCCAGAAAGATAGAGAGATAGTTGAAATGTTGAATAACGCTCACTTCAACACACAAGTCATGATTATGCCTCCACTTTTTCTGAATGCTCCGATACACGATGCTTGGCGCTTGACAACGCATACTTGTCTGAAACCCAAACAATGATGCCACAGTCATCATACAAGGTAATTCAAATCAAATTAAACGGTTATTGCACAGTACTTTAAACCCTACGTGACTAACATCATACTTATACAACTGCGTTCAGTTGTCAAATGACTTTTGTTGGCAAGTTGTAAACATGGGAGTCTTTCCTGTCTCTGACAACCGGTCCTTATATAACATGACACTGTATTATACACTCCCAAAGTCATGACCAACCCGTCTGTAACCTTATACCGAAACATCACCATTGCTGTATAACTAAGTGCAGTATTTTCCATTCTGGAAATTGGACATGGGATCCTTACCACTGAAAAAATTATTACCAGTACGCTACTTACCGTACGTACCACACACTTGATGGACAACTATATATATTTTACTTCCACTTTACCATAATCTCCTGGAATGAAGAATTAGCCCTTTATCATTCATTCTGTTGCATCTTCAGTCATCAACTGAAGGTCTAACATTATTTAGGAAATATATTAAGATTGGAGATGCAGCACTCAGCCGCTTGTCGTCCAGCACTGGAGATACTCCCGCCCTAAAGCTGGCAAATCATTTTGTTCAGTGGGTGTCTATGTGGGCTACGACATTCTGTCTGAAATCATTTATAGCTTTGAGATGTCCCTGGGCAACATTTTGGTTTGGTGGTTCTCTGTTAAGTGTTAATATATCTGTAGACAATAAAACCATTAACGTACAAGCATGACATGCTAAATTTCCATGTCCCTCTGTTGCAGGAATCTTATCCCTCAACACCCCCAATATGGTTTGTTGACTCCGATGATCCGAGTCTGGCCGAGGTGTTGGAGCGCTTAGAGGATGTGAGAAAAGGCAGCACATTGGTAAGTTGGCTGATGTGGATCCAGCTTCAGAGAGGCTTGCTCAGAATGAGAACGTGGACAGTGGAAACTTGGGAGAATTGTTTAATCGCAGTAATTGATGTCTTGTCTTCATGATTCCACTCGCAGCTCCTTCAGCAGTTGAAGCGCCTCATCTGTGATCTCTGTCGGCTTTACAACCTGCCACAACATCCAGATGTGGAAATGCTCGACCAGCCTCTGCCCACTGGACCGATTACCCAAGAGCGAAAGGTACTCACTTGAAAAAGAGTCAAATGCACTGTCTGTGTGTTGCATTTTAAAACTCAGTGTTTGTCAACTCACAACGTTTCTCATCACTGCAGCATGGGCCTTCAGATGAGGTGACATCTGAAGAGGAGGAAGAGGAAGAAATGGGAGAGGTACCTATGTGTATTAGTGACAGTTCATAGCTTCAAGGTGCACTTTGTTTTACATCCTGTTTCTAAACACAATTGATACGCTAACAGCAGGACATCGACCTGGACCAAGACCTGGACCATTACGACATGAAAGAAGAGGAGCCAGTTGATGGGAAGAAGTCAGAAGATGACGGGATAGAAAAAGAAAATCTGGCCATCTTGGAGAAGATTCGTAAGAACCAGAGGCAGGATCACTTGAATGTAAGCGCTCATTTGGGCTCTTTTTTTTTTTCTTTATTTAGTTTTGGTGACTGTAATGTAACACATTCTGTTTGCTGAGAAGGTCGAAACACTGTACTTCAGCCCGAATAACGTTCACAAACTATAGCTACCACCTGAAAATGACACGATAGGAAATGTTGATCGCTGGACATAAAGTCTCATTCTCAGTCAGTTTCATCGTGTTCAGATCAACACTAACACTGCTTCCAAAATGCAGACTCATCGTTCCTTTCACTGCTGACACTGTGTGGCTGCTGCCGCAGAGAGAAAAGCAAGGCCGGCCAGCAAAAAGTTTAGTTTGCATCGGGCAACGCAGAGGATAAAAGATGTCGGCTGCAAATCAGGAACAAAACACCAGGCAATAGTCTGTTAAATGATCTAAAGTTAATTGCTGAATTTATTCAGATTCTATAAAGGTCAACATCTTAAAATAGCTGTTATTGGAACACTTCATGATCTAGCGTTTCTCTTATGGGCTCAGAAGAAGAGTTTAGTAACATGAAAATGCTCAATTGTAACATTGTCGATTGACAGTAAATACACAGGACCTCCACCTCGGGATGTCTATAGTATTCTGCATCTTCTCATTTGTCCAGGTGTCTTACCGTCGGTGTGACTTACCGTTGTGTTTTGTGTTGCAGGGTGCAGTGTCTGGCTCTGTGCAAGCCTCAGACCGCCTCATGAAGGAGCTCAGGGAGATCTACAGATCACAGAGTTACAAGACAGGTGACTACAGTGACACGTTACCCCACAGTGATGACTTTTAACGTTCAAACATCTCATCTGCAGATTGAAGTAAAGCTCTGTGTTTGTGTGTTTCGCAGGTATTTATTCATGTGAACTAGTCGGTGACAGCCTTTATGAATGGCACGTCAAGTTAAGGATGTAAGTTCCCACATTCATTTGCTTTTACATTTTCAAATATTGCGTTAAATGTATGTTTTTCCTGTTAGATTTGACTTGTTGTTCTGTATTACAGGGTAGACCCAGATAGTCCGTTACATAGTGACATGCAGGTCTTAAAAGAAAAAGAAGGAGTGGACTACATTCTGCTCAATTTCTCTTATAAAGTGAGTCCTGTCATAATATTTGTCAATCATTTTTATTCGGGGAAAGAGTTTTCTCGAGACTCAAGGTTTGTTTGTTTTTCTTCACATGACAGGATAATTTTCCTTTTGACCCACCTTTTGTCCGGGTTGTCTCCCCTGTGCTCTCCGGAGGGTGAGTGTGATCTCCTCTGTTTGCAAATGAAATGCTCTGATGACAGTTCAGTCACTGGGACTTGGTCCACATTTGTTGTGGGCACAATTTTGAGAGGAATTTCTGGGACTTTGTTGGGAGAGATTTACTCACACTCTCTATACACTGTGGATGAAATCACGCAAATGTTTCACATCGTATGTTGCGCTGGCATCTGTTGCAGATGTGTTGATACGGTGCTTTGCTTGCTTACAGCCTAATGTCAGATCCTTTGGATCCTGGTTGAATTTCTTGGTACATTCAAAAGTTGCATTCACAACTGGTCCTAGATTTAAATCCCCTCTTTGCGAAAATCTCTCCCACAAGGCAAATCAAGATATTGTGAACTCAATTTGAAGCACAACAAATTTGCAGAAAGTCAAGTGAACACTTTCTTGATCCAATTAACCTTCCTGGCATATTCGTGTATATCATGCAACACTCAACCTTTATGCAAAATCGTTATCTTTTCATTGCAGTTATGTTCTAGGAGGAGGGGCCTTGTGCATGGAGCTTCTCACAAAACAGGTTTGTAAATGACTTTGATACATGGTATCACATCATTTTCCTCAACTTACAACAGCAGAATGAATGTCTTTCTGTGTGTTTTCAGGGCTGGAGCAGTGCCTATTCCATAGAATCTGTCATTATGCAGATAAATGCAACTTTGGTGAAAGGAAAAGCCAGAGTGCAGTTTGGAGCCAATAAGGTAAGTGACGTCGTTAGTCCGGTCTCTATCCGATCTCTAGCCATATCATCAAACAACGATGTGCTATGTAAAGATCTAGTTAAATAATGTCTACCTAAGCAGAGAATCAAGTCGCTCTCCCTCTGTGTGCGTTGTTATCGGAGCCGCTTTCACACAGCCGGACTGGCCGTGCATGTGTTTAGTGCACGTGAGCGCGCCCCACTCGTTGGCTCAAGGCCAGTCAGCAAAGCACAGATAAGCTCGGACTGCAACACCCACAAGGGAGAGCGACTTCATTCTCTGCTCAGGTAGACATCATTACGATATAATAATGATATGCTGCTATATTTCTACTCTGAATATTGTATAGAGAGCTTTTCAATTGAACACGGTGGCACAACATGTTTGTGTGTATAGCTGTTTCGATTGGCAGTGAGAGGCAGTGAGTCCTATAAATGGTGATACTAACACACACTTCAGGACAGTTTCTCATTTAAGGTTGTCATGATGCTGCACACGGTTACACATGACGAGTAGTTCTTATCATAGTTAGATTAAATCATAGTTACACCCATCATTTGTATCTTGTATCCAGATGATTTAGCTGTAGAGGAAATTCTCTCAAGAGAGAGAGAGAGATATGCCAGACACCAACCGGGAAAATTATATTTTGTGTTTCTCCGTTGATTGTAGTTGTTTATACAGTTCTGCATACAGAGCAATTCCTGTGCACCTAACAAAACAATGTTTGTTTTTCAGAACCAGTACAATCTTGCCAGAGCACAACAATCGTACAAGTCCCTTGTGCAGATTCATGAAAAGAATGGTGAGTACATGTTACTGTTGGGCCTCAGTAGACACGCACACAGTGGTATGCATCCATCGGCAAAGGGGTTTGTCTTTCTGTTTTCACAGGCTGGTACACACCACCTAAAGAGGACGGATAAGGAGCTGCTACCATTATGCACTGGGAACATGTCTTTGGGTCAAAGTATCTTGTTTTCTTTGGAATATCTCCCCCCCCCCACCCCCACCCCCCTCTGACTGAACTGGGAATATACCATCTTCCTGGCGGAGACCATCTTGTTGGCTCATCTGACAAGTGTTCCTTCGCCCCCGGTCCAGTAAAGACTTTATTCTGGTGTCACTTTGCTTCTCCCCTCAGTGTTTTAGTAAGGAGGATGTGAGGATATCACTAGTCCTTCTAAATATGCTCATTTGTCTTTAAAAAAAACATTTCTCCCTTTAATTTTGGGGAAGTGCTTTTTCTTTAGCTGCTTTGACAAAGTGGGCTTCACGACGAGTCAGTTACCCCTCTAGATGGGAATTTTAACGGAAGTCCGATACTGAAGCTCTCGATGTGGCGCCTCCTTGCACCTGTTTTTATCGGCCACATTATCCCCCCTTTCTTCCTTTTGCAAACTAACTGGTACATAATTGCAAATATTATAAAGATATTATTCAGCTATTGTTTTTATTATTTGAGCATCCTAGACAATAAATAAATTTCATATTTTGGAAGCTCATCTTAAAACTGAGATGAACTACCACTCGGTGTCTTTTAGCTCTTACTTTTTAAAATATATGAAGAATATCGGGCCGAGCAGAATTAAAATGCTGGGATGTTGTTGAACTAAGATTAACTGTTGTCTGTGAACAAATCCACCAGTAGTTGATAATAAAACAGGGCCAATGGGCACGAAATATCTCAGAATCTCCATGTTACATATCTTGGGAGGAGAAAACCAGATGTTAAGATGGCCATTAAAGCCATCATTTTAGAAGTTTTAACACATCTATAGAGCTTATTTTTTGCCTCATATCTGTTACTCCAGCAGCCCCGCAAGCGCTGAGTTTGCTTATTGGTCTTTTTATCGATTAAAGCTGCAGAGGTTGATGCTGAAAATGAAGCCCTGTGTGTGTGTAAACAGCATATTGCAAACGGGCCTTTTCTCAACCGCTGTTATAAAAGGTAGTTGGGTTTCCAACAGAATCGCACTGGGATTGGCTTTTACAGAAGGAATAAATGAAATTGTGTTTAGATGTGTTTTGGATTTTTTTCCATAATATTGCTCCAGTTTAGCAGCAAATTAGTTGTTCATATCTTCCTGACATACATGGGTTGTAGTGGTTTGCTCCCCCCCCTGCCCAGTTTAGATTTGAAAACTCAGTCAACAGCTAAACATCCACCATTTGCAGTGCTTCCTTTGCCACAACAATGTACGTTCAGAAGTGAACTGAAACTCTTATGATATTGTACGTTTCAACTTTGACCATGCAATATACAGTAGTAGTACTTCATCACTACTACTGCTCCCCATACTGCAGGACACACTGTATCTATCAATCTGTCGGCTCTTTTGCAGTTTATTTGTTAACACTGTCTGCAAAAGTATGTTTGAATGGCAACTCAGGTAACAAACAATACTTAGGAGGGGAATCAGTACATGTTGAGTGTGTGGTTATTTCCTTGGATTAATTAACGCTCTGTACTGCTGACATTTAGGCTTACACACACACACACACTGATCTGATGTCAAAAACAGATGAACTTTACAATTATATGGGCCTCGTGTTTCTTTTAATTCAAGCAATGTTAGCGGAAGGACTTCAGCAGAAAGATGCCATTTGAACAGGATTGCAGTAGCATGATGACCACCCCATGTAATGGCTCAATGATTTCCCACTGTAGTATTTAATGCTTTTTGTTTTTGATCCCAAATACTGAAGTAGATTTGATTTCTGCGTCTGATCTTTAAATATTCCTGATTAAAAAAACATTTGCACAACTGGCAACAATGTGCCTGTAGAGGTCAAATATAACAACAAACACATTCTGAGCTAAATATTTCAACATCGGGAGAAGTCATTTTTTTTTCTCAGCACACATCTCGTTGTTACATGTGTGATGAAGCTGAGCGGGGACGAATCGTCAGGTCTCAATAACAAGAAGTGTCCTCATCTAAAGGGCCAAGACTCCCGTCAGATATCAGGAGACCATTCAGAGTTTCACGACGTGGTCAATAGACTCGCACGCTTATCAAACTGGGCTGTGTTTTGAAAAATATTAATTTATCTCAACTGTCAATTCATTTTTCCAACAAAACATGATCAAGTCTGGCACCGTTGGCCCGCTTTGGTGTTCTTTTATTTCTCATTTTCCATTTGAAGAAATTTTGACCATGTACAGTAATTTGTAAACTTGCATCAAGTTTATGAATAAAGAATTTTAAGAGTATTGCTGTTTTACTGGTTTCCCTGTGTATTCTTTTCACTGTTGCTTAATGGATTGCAGATGTATTGGGCCGATGTTGATATTTTATTTAATGAATAAAATAATTTACTGCTGACACAACTGTCATACTGATTTGATTTTGTCTAAAAGTGTTGTTTCCTGTCTGACAGCCTTGCAAATCTGCATCGGAGACTTTCGTCGGTCTGGGTTTCATTGAACATTTGCGTTTACAATGACATGGATGATGAAGCATAAAAAACAATTGCCATTCAAGCACCTGCAATTGAAATCAATATGCTATTAAATAATTAGAATATAGTTGCAATTAGATAAACCAACTCCACAAACCCTTTATTAAATATATATGTATATATTATTATTACTTTATCAACACCTGTCTATGAAGCAGAGGTCCATCCTCAGCTCGGTGAAATGCATTAAGTAACTGGATACATTAAACCTGCCTGAGTCAAACTACAACATGCAACATGTTTATTTTGAGGGAAAACACTTTTTGAATTATATTTAAATCGGTATTCATCACGAGTATGAGCCACTCGGTTCAGAGTAGCTCACACTATCTGACTTTCTGTCAGTTTTAACCAAAGGCACAATAAATAATTCAAATGTGGTTGGAGGGCAGGTGAAGCTTAGAAACATTTTAAGAATAGAATGGGTTTTATACGTTAGCTGTATGCTCTTATCTGTTAATGTTATAAGCTTTGTGGCAGGTTTTTAAGTTTTTGTTTTCATTCATGAAAAGGTAAAAAAATCCCCTAATATGGAGGTTCATGTTCCTTCAACATCTACAGCAATGTACAACATCATCAAATAAACGGGATGCAACAATAACTGTTTAATATCTATTAGGGTAAGACCAAATAATACAAAAGTAATACACAAAAATGTATTTCTCATTTACTTCACTCATGGAGACACAGCCTCCTCGAACCTTTCATTCACCTAATTACAACATGTTTCTATTGAATGTGTTTATCCATGGCAAATATTTACCTCAAGTCATATATTTATATCTAGTTATGATATAGTACATGATAATACATATCAAACAACATACAGTACATGTGGGAACATGGGGGAGTTCATGGGAAATGGCTTTCAGAAGCGTTGATACAGCAGCATGAAATGCAGAGTATTAGCAGTTGTATCCAATATGCACTGCAGCTCCTGCTGCATGTTAACTATACAGCTGTAGTTTCCATAATCACATATGATGTGCTGTATGTACATATGGCAAAAAAAAATAATAATTATAAATAATTGATAACTCTGTTCATCTTTGTGCAGACTTCACACTTAATTTATAGAACCGATCAGCTAAACGTTGTGTATTTGCTAACAGATGAGCGTGTGGATGCTACGGTTTACAGGGTTGTACTTCACTGCGTGTGCATCTGCTGGTGAAAATGGTATGCACTTGTTAAATTATACTCGTGGTGTCCAACTTGAAAACAGAACCATTTTTCAAGTCTTAACAATTGATGTTATGGTCGTTACTATTCACGTCTATATTTAAAGCCTGCACAACGGGACCCCACTTGATCCTAATTACTATTTAATATATTTATGTTTAGTTTGCACTGATGTCAACAGGTAACCCAGAGCAAAACATTATCCATTTATTTTTTTGATTTATAAAAAACAAAAAACAAATTCAAAATCTGTTACCCACAGCCATGGAAAGAGGACATGTGCTTCAAACTCATCCACACATTGTCCAAAATACACAAAATAATAATAGATTGGTACAAAAAATAACAAACTAAAAAGTAAAACGACAGCCTATTGAATACCACATCATCACAATCACACAAGACGACTCACAGGTTTTGAAGTAACTTCTGTTTCAAGTCTAATACTGTATCACTGTAATAACCATCTACTGAATCTTGAGGACGTTTCCAAAGAAGACTTGAGTGACACTGAAATCAATATGACACTGTCTCCGACTGACTTGGCGACACATAAATATTCTGTCTTTCAATTTCACTTCATAAAGAAATGATTGGCTTGGATTTTATATTTTCTTTTATATAAATATCATATCACACCTACTCATAGAATAACACCAACAGCCACGAAATGACACACTAAGGCCTGAAATCCAGAGCTTCAGGAACAAGTAGTCATTAAGCATTTACATGTACGGGTAAGTGGGAGAATTTGCCAACGGGGTGAAAATATCCATCACTTCATACAATGCGATGAGCACCTACAACAATGATTATTAATATTTACTGCATGTCCAACCTGCAAGTGTTTTGGTTTTCTTTCACTTTTAACCTGTACAACGTTGATTTGGAATGTTTTATCCAATGAACTTGAAATCCTAAATACTGCATGTGCTTCACTTTAACATGTAATGATTATTCATTTCACTGAAATCAACTCGCTAAACACATAACCAATGCATAATGACGAAACCAAACAGAATGGTTGAATAAAGGTGATTAAAAAGGAGACAAATGCCCGACATGTTGACACTTTCAGGGCTTTACTGGTAGGATTTTAAATCAGCTATCACATCTTTCCTGAGAATGTAACAAATATGCTGAATTTAACTGAGAGGTTCACTGATGCAACTTCTCATCAGTGACGAAAACAACAACCAGGTCACCAAACGTTCAAAGATTCAGATTAAGAGTTGTGGAAATACCTGCTCGATACATTTTGTGCTAGATATCGCTTCCAGCTAATGTCTTCTGATTTCAATTATGTTTAAGATGTTTGATTTTTTTATTCATCTTACTGTTAAATCTTATTATTTTTATATATTTTGAAATGCTACTTCTGTTGTCAAGATTTTGGCCTCGTTCAACTTTTTATTTTTCAACAAAAAAGAAACAAAGTTTACATACAAAGTAAGAAAACGATTGTCCGGTATCAAAAGGATAATATGCTCCTAAATAATGAACTTAAGGTTTAACTGTACCCTAAACTTAATGGACTCGTTTGACATAGAAAGCAAAGAAGTGTATTTTGTTGACCCATCCCTTTGACAGCACACGTCAGCTGAATATTAAGCAACTGAGGGGTGGCAAATATTTGTAGCATTTGGTGACCTTCAAGGCTAATGAAAGTAATCACTGTTGACAATATCGCTACTACAAGTACATGAAAAAACACATTAAATGTAATCAAAAGAAAGTTTTAAAAGTGTGACTCAGGCAGAGGCAGAGAGGTCACTCTGATGACCACAGGCGAACCTACCTGAATAAACTGATGAAGCTCAGGGGATTGTTTTTAGCTATATTATGTGTCTCCTGTTGGAAAGCAACACACACACTGACCAGCTAAAATTGAGCAACATAAGAGATAAAAAAAAAGAGCCAGCTTAATAGCTGGCTGTTGATTTAAATGTGAAGTGACTTAAATATTAACTCCATGTATGTCAGATTTCAATAAGAGTACACTTCTGGTTGAATTCAGCGTGTACAGTGTTATAATGAAGGGCACCTAATTCTGAATTGTGTTCTTAATTGATCCCTTTATATCTCTCCCACTCGGCAGCCCGGCCCCCTCCTCTGCCCTACATCGGTTCGTCGTAGTTGTAGGTTGGAGCTGCTGAGTATTGGTTCTGCTGCACGGCTCCCTGCGCGGCTCCCATGGCCGCCTGCTGAGCCGCCTGCTGGACGTGGGGGTTCTTCCAAGCCCCGCTGGCCCACTCCTCCTGGGCCTTACCCATGCTGCCACCAGTGCCACGGTAGAAGTTATGAACCTGCAAGAGAAGTTGTTTTTCAAAAAGACATATTCAGGGGAAAAAAACCTCTCTATGGTATTAAAGTCGAGCTCCAATTAAAATACATGTTTGCTAAGAAGTGAAGAAGAAACTTATTTTATTCATTGTCTGCCGTGATAGTGCCCCCTACATTAGTTCTCCAGGTGACATGGATTTTTCGTAGTACCACTGATGATGTCAGGACTGTAATTTGATTGGTGCAATATCTGTGCCGGGTGACAGACATTGTCAGCCATTGCTTGGTCCAATCACTCTATCCTTCAGACTGCATACATCATGTTGCGTTCATGTCATATGGTTTGGGTGGGAAAGATTCCAATGTTAATGACTTGCAAGCGTGCTAACATTAGCAAGCTAGGTTAATTAGCTTTCACTTAACAAGTTGACGATAGGTAGCCTAGTTTGCTAGCTTTGAGTGGAATACAAATTTAACAGCATGATGGGTTCATAACCAACGCCATGTGGCCATGAAAACGAGTGGAAAATGTTTTGTATCGGGGCATGTAGGCTACAAGTCTACGACACAGGTTGTGTCTGAAATTCCATACTAACATGCTATTTAGTACGCTGAAACAGTATGTGAGATTTTAACAACAATGTTCATAGCAGATAATGGCTCTGTAACATCACAAATGTTTGCATAAAGAAGTAGAAATGTATAAGTCACCTTTGTCAGGGCGATGAAGGAGAGTACAGCCACCACAGTAAACATGATGGTGGGAATCAGCATCACCACAGCTGAGCCAATGTTGGTGTTGAAGAAGGTAATGGTAGCCAGCCAGCCACTGATGGGAACAACAAGAGAGTTAGTAATATCTCACACCAACGCCAATGGCATTCATGACCTATGACAATGCAAAATTGTTCGAAAATATGTGTGATCATTGGTTTACGGCAGAGGTTTTCTAACTGTGCGGCGCGAGTTTGGGAGAGTTCAAGAGGGGTACAGAGGGAGACACTTCAGGCAAAGACATTGCATGATGTGAAAGAGACAGGTGCTTGCTGGTGCAGTTAAGGTACTTTAAAACCCTTAGCACCAAAACTCACACTCCTCACATTCATCTGAGTCATAACTAAGTCAAATCTGAACTCTCAGATAGATGTGTTTTTGGATTCAGTGTGACTTACGCTTCCCCAGGATAGCATTATCTCTCCATCGAAGAAATAATCATATAATATAATATCTTTTATTTGCCACCCATCTGTATTTACGCTTCATATCAAACATATCTGTGTTTGTCAAAGCTCTTACCACACTCCCCAGCCTGGAATGCCAACAGTCTGGATAATACTGATCACCACCTGCGCCATGAAGACGAAGAAGAAAGCCATGAAGTTGAAAGAGCTGTCGGTCCTGCATGGAGAGAATAATAAACATCAGGACTGATGTGATCCAGCAGGACAGCAGGTAAAAGATGCTGAGTAAGCTCAACGTGTAACTAGCTCACTTGAATGCCTTGTAGATGGGCCTGAACCAGCACACGTAGGAGCAGGGGGTGAAGAGGAGGAGCCACAGGATGGCCATGCCGAAGTTGGTCGCTCCACCTCCTCCACACATCCACGCCAGACAGCCAATCAGATTAAAAGCCAGTGTGGCGCTATTCACTGTCAACATCAGAGAGAAGGAGCGAGGATGACCAAAACAAGACAGAGTGAAGACAACAGCCTCCATTGTGAATATCCCACAGGCTGCATTAGTCATAATTCAGCAGGACTGACTCACTATGAATCTCAGCAAATACTCAACACAAGTTCAGTTCTATACTAAAGCTATGTAGCACACACAGCACACCGTTTCTACTCTACAAGTACCAAACAGTTTGTTAAGACTAATCTACTTTTCCTTAGACTTACATTCCTGTTTTCAATTGGCAGAACCTATGTGGTGATGAAAAAGATACCAAGATGCTCACATGAATACATTTTGACACATTACTATACTGTTACCACTAAGAGCTGTAACTATCGTTTGTTTTCTTAATCTTAATCTTGATCTGCCAATTATTTTCTATATTAATAGATAAGTCGTTTAGTCTATGCAATGACTGAGATGTCTTCAAATATCTTGTTTTTCTTCCAACCAAACCTTAAGGATATTCAATCTTCAGTGATTTTCAACAAAGAAAAGCAGCAAATTCTCACATTTAAGAAGCTGGAGCCAGAGAAATATGCCATTTTTGATTGAAAAATACCTCAAACTAGTATTTTTTTGCAGATCAACTTGATCAAAATCGACCTGAGCTCCTGTTTTAGATTTTTTAAAGACTTTGTCAAAAGAAAGAGCAAAACGCAAATGTGTAAAACTAACTTAGACACAATATTTCAATCCATGCATACAAATGCACAAGATAACGTAAAATGTATTCTCTGTGACAGTTAAGACTAGTTAATCTGGTCTCACAGCTATACTGGAGTGTCTATGATGTTTGGCTCTCATGATGTTTTGGGTAAAACACAGAAGCCGTGGACAGGTTAACAGTTTATACCATGACGCCAGCAACACACATGAAACTTGAGTTGTGGTAAAAGATGTTGTACATGCAATACTGTACTGCAACTTAACAGTCAACACAAACTTTCCCTGCAGGTGCACTCACAGATCCATAGGTAGTAGAGCCTCTTGCACATGGTGCGATGCTGTTCTGGGATCTCATTGAAGTCTTGATAAAAGCATGGCCTGAGAGGGATGAATCGAGGCAGGGGAGGGAAGTTGTTTTCTAGGACACAAAGACACAGTTCAACCCAGCGTCCCACACACTAAATTCATAAAGAAATCAAGACAGCTGCATGAAGGATTACAATTTATAAATGGGTCGTGTTTGTGCAGAGACTCACATGCACACTATCTAGTTATCTAGAAAGGAAAAGCTTACCTGCCATGATGACTGTTCAGTATTTTCCTCCACAATCACACAGACTTTGATCTCAGCTGCCTTGAAAACCAAACTGCAGAGAAATAACAGAGCTGGTTTATTAAGTGCAGCATCACTCACTCACACTGCTCTCCTTGTGGGCAACAGGGCCACAACCCTCCACAGGCCTTCCTGTGGATGCACTCACTTCACTGGAATAAAAGACGTTATATCCCTGCATGGTTATGTTAGAGGTGGTGCCCAGCCCTTTTGGTGTATCCACCCCTATTGAAGCATCATTCATTAAATCGACAGACAAACACGTTTTATTGGTAGCATTTACAGCTGTGTAATCCGCGCGGGTGGGGGTGGTGGGGGGATAGTGTGGCCTTGTCGCGATTCCTAAAATGAAGGCTATTCATAACCTGAATATATGAACGCAAAATAGGCGTTACAGGGTTTATAGATTGGACTATCTATGACAGAGATGTTTGTCTAGCTCTTTAACCTGCAAACACGCTATAATGAATCACCCTAAACGTCACTTGAGTGGGTCTGTAAGCCACATTTCAATGCATATGATGGTGGATGGGGAGCATAGCTCTGAAGGGCATCTTTCGGCCAAAGAATAAAGCAATCTCTGCCAAGAAAAACAGACTGATCCCGGTTGCTTTATATGCATTTTGATCTTTAAACTGTCCGCTATGTGCATTTGTTCCCGCGGATGGCAGTGATGCTGCAGTAGGGCACAGTGCATCGTGATCACAGGCGGCGGAGGAGCGTCCTTCAGCCCGTGCGACACGGTGCATTTGGTGCTTCCTCTTCATCCCGACGCCGAGCAGGTCAAGCCCAAACTCCCCACAATAAACCACACAGGATACAGATTTCTAGGTTTTTCTGAAGCTAGAATCCTGTTATTTGAATAACCTACATTCATCCCCCCCCCACCCCCCATCCTGTAATAAATGAAAATGCCGTAATTAAAGCCTTACCTCCAGTTTAGTCAGTTTAGAATCCCTCCGTTCGTTTAAATAGCATTCTATGGATTAATCTGCATTAAAACACATTGGAGGAAACGGCCAGACCTGCAGCTGCTTAGACAGAAATATCTTACGTTATTCCTCAAATGACGGGTTTGGGAGTAAGGGGCGGTCACGTGACGTACGGTCTTTTCTTTACGCGCATATCCCCCCTCCTCCCCATCCGCTGGTTTTACCCGCTCGGGCAGGACCAGGGCCTAGAAAACCAGGGGTTGTGTTGCTGGCCTGATCCGACCAATCAGGAATCAGGAATATTTCAACAAGTCCCGCCCCCTGATGCTGTCCACAGTGCTGAAAATCAAAGAGGGCATCACACAATCTGATGTGATTCGCCGCCTGTTATCACATTATCAAATATACGAGGCATACTAATGTCACAGATACAAATAAAAAGATGTATGACAGTATTACTCCGAGGGAAGATAATAAAACGTAATGGACAGGATGCATAGCCTACAATAGCAGAGTATACATTTACTACTTTTTTAGACATTTTTTCTACCCAAGTAAGAAATTTGAGGCAGGTGTATTTTTGTTGCACATTTCAAAAACAAAGGCAATTCAAAAAACTTTCCGTGATGCGCAAAACATTGAAACACAAATTGAAAGTAAAGCAAACATTTGGAATCAAATAGGTAAAAACAACTAAATAAATAAAAAATGCATAAAGATGTCAGTGCAAGGTGGAAAAAAGATCTGATGTCAGCTTTAAAATAGTCTTCAGGTGATGTGTCAGCTCTGGATCCAGTAAGGGAATGTATAGCATGCCCTTTTTTGTCGCATCTTTGATCTATTTAAGGTGTAAATTAAAACACACACACACACACACACACACACACACACACACACACACACACACACACACACACACACACACACACACACACAAACACACACACACCGCCTACATCATGGTTACAGAAAGTGTGATGCAATGATACAAGTTTTGCCTGAAAGATATGTTTGTGCCTTCTTTCACAAAATGTACCGTGCACTTTTGGTTGATCAGTGTTGTTTGTGACGCCCCTGCACCTGACAACGCCCGACTCTGAGCAGCTGTTTTTGCAGGAGAAAGAGTGATATTTTGTTTCAGCAGTAAAATTTAAAAGGCTCTCTGGACATATGTTGAATGCTGCTTTCATCTTTCCTCGTAAATTTCTAGTTATAGGCTTCCGGCACATAATAGAACGAAGATTCAAAACGCACACTAAACATGTATTGTCATTTTTACCAAAGTTAGTTGTGTGCTCGTCCTTTGTCTTTACTGACACACCCCTTACGCCTTTCCACTCGCTTAAACTGCCACGCCTGTGCTTACTCTTCTCACCTATGCACGGAAATATCATAATTCCTATATTTCTACGGGTCATGAACGCAGCAGTTCGTTAAGCTAACGTTAGCGCTTCCTGCAGTGCTATGAGTTGAGCAAGACTGAAGGTAAGGGAAACACTTATATAAAACTAGTGTTTTTACTGTGAAATAGGTATGCGTGTCACGGGGATGTATTCTTAATATGTTCAGGCTCCCACAGCATTCCGGTAATGCTGTATGTGTCATCAGTAACGTTATTCAGCGACAGATATGTTAGCAGACCTTCACTTGTTGTAGCGTTAGCTCAGCTAATGTTAGCTAGCATAGCTTCCTCACACCCTGCTACACTAATCAAGAGTTAACTTTAACGTTACTAGATAACCTAACACAGGACTCATCCAGGAACTAACGTTATTTAACGTTACAGCTCAGGAAAAAGATCTGTCGCCTTTGTTGGACTTTTTGTGTTCGTGTCAGTTTCTGTTTTGATGTTGACCTAAAAAGTTAAAGGGACAGCAGACTATTGATACAAGTAACAGAGCTTATCTAGGTGTTATGACAAATTTAGTTTCTCTGTCAGAAAATGTCTTCCCTTCAAAGTAAAAGAAGATGATCAACAGAAAATTAATCCGGTGTCATTTTGATATTAATTAATTACGTTAAACCTTTTTTTTAATGAAAAAAAATGTAATTTCTTTCTCTGGTTCCAGCTTCTCAAACGGGATGATTTGTTGTGTAGTAAATAGTAAATTGACTATTTGGGGGTTTGAAAAAAGTATTTTGTCCCTTCGAAATCGTGATTTGCATTTCTCACTATTTTTCAAAGATCATGCAATTGATCAATTCATGAGGAAAACAATCACCAGATTAACTGATAATAAAAATAACAGATTTGAATGAGAGTGCACAGTTTAGCACAACACACCAGTGTTTAACTCATTTCTTTTCGCCCTCACACACGTTGTCATGAGGTGTTTGCTGTGCGGTTAACACCTAACTTATTTCCTGGCTGTGTTATCTTATCACCTCTTGTCTTCAGTGCTGGGAATGCAGCCGCCGGTCCCACCTGAGGCAGTCAGAGAGCTGGTGTGCTCCTGTCTGCACAGAGACCCAGTAGCAGCAGACCTCCGCTGCAGCCTGTTTGTTGCTGCTGCACAGAACTACAAGAGGGACTCTTTGCTCAGACCCTTCCCCCCTCGATACATAAGTGATGACAATAAGAACTTTGAGGAGTTGGTGAGATATATATATATATATATACTGACAGCCACAAGTTTTTTACACGGATTCACAGGCTCTCTATTGTAGTATTTATGCTTACAAGTAAGCTGTTATTACTCTGAGGAGTGAAAGGCTTGAATGCGCTTGTAATTGGTTGGAAACCCTTACATGTATTTTTAGGGGTATTCACAATGACCATGTCTCTAAAATTTGATCAAACGGTGTTGAGACCATTTTGCTTTGCAGTATACATGTACTGTGTATTACAGATTTGTATTTTGGTTTCTGTGGGCATTGTCATGATATAGAGGAGGGGTCACTAATAGGTGGACCGGGGTCCGGTTCCGGACCCAAACACCGTTCTATGCGGACCCGGGCATAAAACCGATAATTGATAATTAATAAATTCTAACAGAGCGCTTCTATTTGTACCAGCACAGCTTTTCCAGCCTTTACGGCACTCGTTCAGCGGTCCAGGAAACACACAGACCAATTACATGCGTTGTAAATTATATATGTGTATTCCTATAAGCGTCGCAACTCCAGTGACATTTGCACACACACACGGGAGAGAGACCCAACAGTAGGAGAAGTACGTGAGTCAGAGAAGTTATTTCACATGGCGTTCTATAAGAAGAGAAATGTGGACAGAGAGACCAGAGTCTTTAAACAAGAATGGACAGACTCGTATACCTTCATTCTTCCTACAGGCAGTTTAAAACCAGGATGTCTCCTATGTTCAGAGACCGTAGTGTGAAGCGCCACTACGAGACAAAGCACACATCTTTTGAGCAAACGTACCCACTTAATCCGAAATGAAGGTACAAAAAAATAAAGGATCTAAGAGCCCAAAATGATTAGAATCCTAACACATTAATTCACTAACCAACAATGATGTAAACAGAGAGGAATAGAGCTGAAACAAGTGGTTTATATCGTGGCTTTTTTGATTGACCACTTCACACCTGAATGAACTGAATTTAAAGCTGCAGGACAAAGACAATTCAGTTAAATTCATTTTTCTAAAACTAAGTACCGGTACTTAATTTTAACAGTGACATTTTTCAAAAGTTTACTGATATGTATTTTATTTTTTATTTCAGCCTACATTTTACTTGAAATATGACATTTATTTATTAAGAGTATATATTATTTATAATTAATCCAGTTCAATTTGAAATCTGACAATAAGTATTGTTTAGATATAATTTATTTGATTTGACAGTCAGATGTTGACGACATACAGACGTTAATACAACTGTTGGCTGCTTCAATATACATGGGACTGAATCATAGTTAAGACATTATTTGGTGTTCCGGACCTTTGGATGAGGAAATTCTCTCTAACTGGACCTCACTGAACTTTAATTGAATTCCCCTGATATAGAATGACGATGCCCACATTGACATTAACGCAGAGATGACCGCTCTGTTTCAGAGAGATACATGGTCCAAAGAAAACACAGCTTCACATGCAGGGAAAGGGAAGACAAGACCTTCTATGGACAAGTGTGACTACTGTTGTGGCAGTACGATTTTTTTTTTTTTTAAATTTAATTTTCTTCTCTAGTTGGCAGATGTGCACTCTTTGCCTGGTGTGAGAGAGTTGGTGAGACTACGACCCAGAGACGGAGCTCATCATCTGGCCCTCACACACTGGATTCTCTCTTCAAAGAGCTTTGCTGTAAAGACACTACAGAAAGATGAGGTACACCACTACAAGTATAAACACAGATATGTCTACTTCCCGCCTTCTTTGTTTACAGTGTGTCTTTAAACTCTACCAGTATGCCAAACTTTGTAACCTGACGGAAGACGATGGGCTTTCTGCGCCTGTGCCTGACTTCCTGTTTGAGTTGGAGTACTGTGATCAGATGAACGCCAGGTTTGAGAAGACGAGGGAAGGCAGAGACGTCTTCTATGCATTCCACGGGAGCCGCCTGGAAAACTTTCACTCCATCATTCACAATGGGCTGCACTGCCACCTCAACAAGGTTGGTGCAGTCATCACTGCTGTTGAGATGTTCTGTTGTTTCTGCCCGACACTCTGCTTTATTGTCTTCACATTGTGTGCAGAACTCGGTGTTTGGAGAGGGGACCTACCTCACCAGTGACCTCAGCATGGCTGTCCTCTACAGTCCACACAGCAGCGGCTGGAGAGAAAGTCTTCTGGGCCCACTGCTCAGCTGTGTTGCCATGTGTGAAGTCATTGATCACCCGCATGTTAAGTGCCAGGTGAAGAAAAAAGGTGCGTGAAACTGTGCGACTCGCAGAATAACAACAAATTGTAAATCCCGCAACACTGATTTTTTTGAATGGCTTCATGTCATAATGAGCCACTCATTTCCCGATTCAGATTCTGAGATCATTGACCGTCAGCGCTCAAGAGCAAAGAACAGCGAAGGAGGCGACGTACCGCAGAAGTACTTTGTAGTCACCAACAATCAGCTTTTGCGAGTCAAGTACCTGCTCGTGTACTCTCAGAGGAAGCACCTGTCTAGGTAAGAATTACTTGACAAATTACAAATTACACATAAAACATTTTTTTTTTTGAGGGCTGTGCAAACGTCTACGACACTTTTTCGCACATGTAAACCTAAACCAAGGAGATGTCATGATGTTATTCATTATAAATTGAAAAACATGCTTGTGCTGCCCAGCAGGACTCGAATACTTAAAAGGCGCCCAGCGACACGATGTGGGAAAGCTAAACTTTTTAAGTTCAACAAAAGCACAATGTTGTTTTCTACTCAACGACGTAAAAAAGTAACTCGAACAAGATGAAGGAAAGCTTCTCATTGTGGTCAGCGGTGACGATGATATTTCCCTTTGACGTAACAATATCTCCTCTAAAATGAGTGATTATTGTTTGCTTACTGTCACTAAGGCTCGAACTGAAACGGGCGAACAGGCTGAGTATATTAATTATGTACTTAATGCAAACACACTCGTGATCGTCAGGCTTGTGACAGACAAGAGACTTTTGGTTGGTGCTGGTAAACAAAAGGTTATTGTTGTGTTTTTCTTCTTCAGACGTTCCCGCGGCACCTCCTGGCTCCTCAGACACCATTTTGCCATCATGATGAGTCTCTACTTCCTGCTGCTCATCTTCATCGGTGCCTTTAACTCCACCACCTTCGTATCCTTTTGGAACAGACTGTTTAGGTGACAAGAAAAAGTGTTTATTATCCACAGTGCCTTCGTGATCAGAGACGGACTAGAGGCCGGAGCAAAGATACAGTTTTATGCACCTTTTATACTGACTTCTCTCTACAATCATTCTTACGTCTACAAATAACCATAATTGCTGTTATTCTGTTATATGCAGTTACAACATATGTTTTCAAATAGCAAATATTGGGACACATTTTTTTTTAAATGGATAATATGACCATTCTGCATTATGAAAATGTTATGCAATGTTTCACCTGTAATTAGTTTGTTTTAGTAAACATCCTGTGTTTTAGATGAGATCTGTTGCTGTGTGGTCTTACTAAACCAAGTGTTCAAAGAAAATAAAAACAGCAAAAAAAAGAGTCGAGCGATAAGATCTTCTTTTTGGTTTATCATGTATTAAAGGTGCAGTGTGTAGGATTTGGCGGCATCTGGTGTTTAGGTTGCAGATTACAAAGCAACCGCAACTTCTCCCGGGGGCGTGGCGGGTAACTTCGGTGGCCGACGCAAAAACACAAATGGCTCTATCCAATGTTTGGTTTGTCCTTTATGGGCTACTGTAGAAACATGGGGGACGGCTCCTTGAAGAGGGCCGACTCCGTAGGTAGATATAAACGGCTAATTATAAAGTAACAAAAACACGAAACGATTGTTATTTATAGGTAATTGTACACTAAAGAAATCATACTTAATAACATTGTATTCCATTTCTGCCAATAGATCCCGCCTACATGCTGCACACTGTTCCTTTTATGTACTGAGAATTGTTAGCACATTAACTGATCACATTGACTCATTAGTGTTTGTGATGCCTGGCAGTCAGTCGGTCCGGCACCAATGACACAATTTAAATTCTTACTTTTTAATGATATGATTATGCATCACTCAGTTATGGGTCAGGACCCATTTTTTTTTTATAACTCATGATTTTAGTGTAATTTTGAGGTATTGAATATATCTGCTAGTCTTAATAAAGAAAAGAATATATACGGTGGCCATTTTGTTTGTGCTGACATGCTGTATTTATAATAATGGATCATAGCAAGGCCACGGATAACCTCACTGATAATGATTTAGGATATGCTTTTATATCCTCATATTAGTACACGTAATAAACTGTACGTCCGCTCAAATGCATGAGCTTCTGAACATTTGTTACACTAATAAAGCAATACTTGATTTCATTTCTTTTCAATGAGCTTAGTTTGTTTGGAAGTTGACTTAAAGATCTTAGTGTGTTAGTGGTTGACTTTAAAGATGTATCGCACATTATTCAGGCTGACAGAAATCTCTGCAGCTGCATCCCGTACATCCAAATTCTACTTGAAGGTCACTCTTTCATAATCATCTCTTGTACTTTTCTATTGTTTTGCGTTGTATTCAAACTTTAACTCGGGCTTCTTCTGACGGGGGCACATTTATTACCGCTGGCACGCAGACAGTCCTTTGTTATGCGTTGTTTTTATCAGTTAAAAGAAAGTGAGACGGAGATATGGGATTGATAACGGAGGCGGCCTGCTTTGGTGACGGATCCTGTCCTTTTAATCGATACCTGATATGCGGATGGGTTTCCACAGTTAGATCAAGAAATGTACCAAAAGAAGAAGAATTGTAATTGTTTTTTGTGGTTTGCCATAAAACCTAATAAGAGGACAACTAATTAACTGAAATGATGAAATTAGTACTATATTCACAAATTTCACAAACAGGAAAGTTTGTGAAATTTTAGTATTGAATATTTGATATATATTCTGGTAGGCTGTTTGTAAACAATAGAGTACCTTGTATTTAACAATGATTTCATTAATCTAGTCATAAAGCTTGTATAATACTGAGAGAACAGACACAGGACAAGGAGCTGCACATTCCTCTCTTCTGTCCGATTAAACACCAGATGTTATTAAGACGTCACCGTACTTTAGTGACGCAAATGACTAACGAGTTGAATGAAGATGAAAGAAAACGCAAGCCTTTGTTTTGGTATAAAAAAACGATTCCTTCTTGCGAAACCCTTCAGATAAACTGCTTCTCCTCTTTAGAAATGGCTCACATTGGAAGGACACAGAACAAACTGTCCATTGTTGGTCCACACTTTATTCCCTTTCTGTACAAGCTTCATTATTGCTGCCTCATAAACCGTCTGTTATTCAATAACCATCAACTGTCGGGGGGGGGGGGGGGGGGGGGGCAGCGATGGCAGAGGGGACTAGAGACGCTTCCCTTCTTCTGTGAACCAGAGAAACTCCCGAAATAGGAACAATTCAAACAGAAGAGAGGCAGCTCTAGACCGATATGAGGGTTTAATTTACTACATTGTTGTACCCAAATTATCCCGCTTCATTTCTCAGCCTCGGTAGTTCTTTTTTTCTTTACTTGTTCCAATGCAGGAGTCCAAATTGGTTCAATCATTCATGGTTTAACATTCACCATGAAGGGAGTTCTTTGTAGAAGACTAAACTTGAGAAGAGGATGCTCTGCTTACAATGCTAATGTAACCATGCTAACATGCTGCAATGGCAATGTGCCTGATGTTAAGCAGGTATAAGGTTTATCTTATTTACCAGCTTAGTTTTGCATGTTAGCATGCTAGCATTTGCTAAATTACACTAAACATACAGAACAGCTGAGGCTGATGGGAATACCGTTAGTTGTGCAGGTATTTGGTCATAAAAGTATTGGACACATTAATATTGTGTCCTAATGATGGTTCTACATGAAAAGTAAGATGACTAATCCTGAATGGGACATGAATGTCTCAACTGCGTTTCATGGCAATCCATCTAAGTTGTTGAGATATTTGGGTCCAAATAGACAAAAGGAAATCTGTCTTGCAGGAAGGTAAAAACATCGAGCACACACATATACACACAAAATATACAATCAACTATGTAAAAAGTTTTGCTAAAACCCTCAACCCAATCAAAAACATCACCATTGTTCCCTCTTGATTAATGAAATCAAAGCACAGTATGACATATTTTTATTTCTCATGATTTAACAATACATTACATTTCATAGGTTTTTATTCAGGTTTACATTGTATACAAAATGTTGAATAAAGAAGTGTGTATAGATATAGCTGCCCTTTTCTGTTTTGCTACATGAACTAGTGAAGAGTTCCTCTCTCTACATAGAGAACTACTTCGCTGTGTTTGGACAGGCTGGCACCAAACACAGAAAATGCCCCTCAGGATGACTCTGCAGAAGGAAAAGCAGAAAGACAAAGTGTTAATGGGGGAAGTGCTTCGAGGCAGTACAGCATAATGAAGAAACACAGTTTATCGATGTAGCTGTCCGGTGCTTTTCCTCCCAAAATACCTGCAGGTTGTTGTGGCATACGGGATTATGAGTGGCTGTCAGGTGATTGTGCACACACTTTCCAAAGTGTTGCAGACAGGGGGAATCGGAGGGGGTGCAGGTCTGAGGGCACGATGGGGGTTTCAGCAGCAGACAGCTTGAACAGGAGGTGTGTTGGCAGGAGCCCTGGCATGCTGTCTTTTCCAGAGACACAGAGCTAAAGAGCGGGAGGATTTCTGTTAAAACATGCAGCAGGAGAAGATACTAAGTGTAAAACGCCTTTCTTTCTTATTTCGAAGTCACCTGGCGGAGCAGATTTCAGAGGGGTTGGCCTGACAGTATTCCCTGGTGCACTCTGGGTGACAGCTCTCTGGATCCAGCGATGCAATCACTGCACAAAAACAACAGTTTCAAAGACACAGAAGATGTACTTTTCACAATTCACAAGGCATATTAGATGTTTCAAATATAATATTTGCATCTTTTCCCGAGCCGCAACACATCATGGACATCTCTATAATCTCGTACTACGTCCGATACCGTATCTATAACAGTGCCCACTCTGTTCCCCATGAGGAGATAAGAGGTGTAATTATGGCTTAGCTTTCAGCAGAAACCTTTGAATCAAAGGAAGCCTTGACCACACTATCAGTCTTCACAGCTCATAAACAAGATGTACCACATTGGCAGCGTCCCCTCTGCAATGATACTAAATAATTCAGCTTTTCAGAGGAAAATCTTGTACTTTTTACTTACTTACATTTATTTCACAGCTATAGTTATTCACAAAACCAGTTTTTAAAATACAATGCATCGCTAAAGCTTACATTTTCCAACAGTCTGTAATATTAGTACGATGATATAATAAATGCAACACTAACAGGAGCAATTCTACTGCATGATGGGTACTTTTAGGTTTGATACTTTTAAGTACATTTCTCCGACAGTGCTTTTACATATTGACTACAGGACTTTTACTTGTAAGGGAGTATTTATACATTGTGATATTGCTGTTAAAAACGTGTGTTTTGAGTTTATATTGATATTGTTATGATTGCTGCATCTTTTTTTTTAAATACATTCAATTAATCTGGTGATTCATTTAACAATAAATGTGGCTCACTGTGGCATAATATATGGATCAATGATTTAAAAAGTCATCACATTACCTGCTGAGGTTATAAACATATAATCTCACCTGCTCTGCAGATGCCTTTGCGCTCTGCGTCTGGTTTCTCAGCTGTTGCGTCCTGGTAAACACACACCAGACCCTCATCACACTTGCCCAGATAGTCCCACGTTCCTCCACAGGTCTCCCCCTCGGCTCTGGCACAGACGGGGCAGCAGCCGCACACCCCCGTGGTGACACCCCCTTTACACTGGAGCTTCAGCGCCCGCCGGGAGGAGCAGTGTATCCGCTCGCAGGGCGGGCAGTGGAGAGCCTGAAGCTGCTGCGCTGCTCCAGAGGAAGTTTCCTGTTCCTGTGACCCCAACGCCCCCAACAAGGCACTCAAAAAGAAGAGCATCCACATCCTCTATCAACCTGACTGTTATCCTGAGGTGAGAACACTTGACAGCAGCTTTTTATATATAGTTGTCTCTGCCCCTGGGATAACGCAGCAGCAAAGGCTTCATAGTTTATGAGCCACAACCTCCACCCCCCACCAGCAGCCAATAGATGAGGCCAGAGGGGTTTTTTCCCTCTAAATACACAGTTAACTATCCCCACGTCTTATCTTCACACTATCTAACAGTGGGATTTTGTTTTGACATCATTCTTCCTTTTGAACACCTGTTAGATAAGTCTGATGAAGACTGGCCCCCTTTGTATTTGGAGTCACATGACCTCTGGAAGGGGCAATTCAGTGCACACCTGCAATCAGGTAATGACCTATTTCTTGAAAGAACAAAAGGATCAAGACATCAGCAGGTTATCTGATTAGGACATCTCGTAAGTTTCGTATCAAACTCAGACAGGTTGTGTACACAACAGTAAAAGATGACTACTGTCACTATTAAGTTACACAGAGTTTTTAACATTCTTCTTTTTATCTGGCTTCCTTCGTACAGGGCAGCACAGCGAGCAGCTGAAGAGTGTATTTCAGGCATGAGGGGATTATAACGTGATCAAATTACCACCTTATTCAACATAAAAAAGGTACATTAAATATGTTTTTATTTCTACAGTAACTAGAGAAAATGTTAAAGAATAAAGCAAAGTATTATGTAGCTAAATTAAAGCCATAATATTACAAAGTAACCATTTATTTGGCAACATTACACTATTAGATAAATAAATGTATCTGGTTTATTGAAGTCAATATCTGTGTATTGTCAATTTTTAGATTATATATTTGATGATGCTCTTGAAACACCTGCCTTTGTTTGCACTGTGACTATACAATACTTCTTTCTATCCTACTTAAAATGTGTATCAATGTTTGCAAAATATGAGCCTGTTTTTGAAGGTCACAAGTTAAGAATGTTCCAGAAAAATATTGACAAAAGTAATAATTCTAAGTGTTTCTTGGATTTGATCTTTAAATAAGTAGTTTGAAGGAATAATAATCATCGCAGTGCTTAAAAATAAAAAAACACATTTGAATGAGTTGAGTGGCTCAAACGTGTTCAGTTTGACTGAACTCTTTAAACATGTGCAAAGGGAGCCCCTTTAGGGTTGTGTAGTTTGTCCCAACAGACACATTTTCACTGCAGACATTTTGACTCGTCACAGCAGGAAAAGCACAAGTGTAAATAATATGAACAAAGGACGCTTTCAGATCTTGAGTTCTTCTTCGTACTTGGAACTCACAAGTGAAAATACAAATGTTTGTATCTTCAACCTTTTCTCAGTTTACTTCTTTAAGGTTTTTTTGGTGCAGTTCCCAGAAGACTCACGGGAACAACAGCCGTGTATAGTGTTCACTTTAAAGTTTAAGCTTCTTCTAATAAGAGAAACCACATGATTCCATTAAATCACTTGTTACACTGCATACATACATTTTCTCAGTATAGTTACTGAGTATGTCAACTCAAAGATCCACTTACTTACATGTTCGTTGTGGAGCTATCAGCCAAATCACACTGTCCTCAACGGCAGACGATGTGCTGAAGAGGACAGTGTGACAGTTAAAAGCCCAAAAACAAGTAAGTGGCCTTTGAGTTGAGGGTTTGTTTCCAAGGTTCAGACAAACTAAATGATCTTGTTTGCTTTAATTACCGTTTTGTTAAACTGGAATAACCAAAATGAACACCCATTTTAATATAAATGTTCATAAATGTAACCAATGTTTTGCATTTAAATTATTGGTAGGAGGCTCAGAGTCGTATAAAAATGTATTTATTTTCAAGGAAACCATTGAGTAACACTGAATACAACAGGAGTGATCATTCAATAGTCAATAAAACTTGTGACTCCTACATCATAAAGATCCCACATACACGACGTCTTGGAAAACAAGATTTCAAAGCAAACATGTTGGCAATTTGCTGGTGCTACAATTTCATTCTCTTCCACCTCCACCCCACATAACAAATCGAGGTGATTCACACCTGTATAGAAAAGTGACAAGATTTTACATCAACTTACAAAGGGCTGGATGTCAAAGTGCAAGATTCTTGAACCCCCCCCCCCTCCCATGGACTGTCAAATACAAATCTCCAAATTTAAAATTCAGCCATTATGGCTTTATATTCAGTTGAGACATAAGTCTAGCTTACATTATATAACTTTAAAATATTGTTTCAGAAACATTTCCCCCCCCCCTCAAAGATTTTTTTTTTTAAACTGCACCTTATTACAGACAACTGCATGTAATGGAGTAAAGCATCACAGGAATAATGCAGGCAAACAACAGAAACGCAGCTGTTCATCAACAACTTCAAACAAAACTCACTAACAGTTTGTTGGTTTATAAAAGCAACCGAATCAAAAGAATACTAAAATCTGAAATGAAAATAAAATGACTTAAAACCCTCGAAGAAAACAACAAACCTATGTACATATATTTACAAGTAAATAGAGTGAATATTATACAGGTTTGACTGTCCGTTCATGGTCAGGCTGAAGCCACCAAGGTCCATATGATCCAACACTGCATGACATTCAGGTTCGTTAATCCAAAATGGTTCTCAAAAGACCTTCCAGGAGGCCGCCTTCAAAGTCGCTCTAGAAACAAACGAATGAAAAGTCTGCCGCAGCGAGCGCATCTGCTTTTTTTTCAGAATCTGGCGTGTATAAAAACATCCAGGGCTTTTTGACTCAATCATAACTTTCAATGTTTTGCATAATTTAAAAAATAACAATGGCAATGTTTGCAAATCCGTTGAGTATATTCTTCTGGGAGTCATTTTATCTTCTTTCCAATGTTGATACCATCTCCAACTGAGAGACGAGCACACGGTCAGTCTGGAGGAAGGAGGTTGTGCAAACGAAACTGCTCTCGGATGTGCGGTCTGACATCTTCATTCTGTGATAAAGAGAGAGACAACAGATCGAAAAAGAGAGGAAAATTTCGGTTCAGTGTTGACGACTAAGGCTTCTCGTTTGACAGCGATGTGAGCAAAGCTGGCAGTAAAGCCTCGGTTATACTACAGAACGGACCGAACACGGACAGCTGTGGACACCAGAGACGCGTAAAAGTTATTTGTTTTAGTCCGTGTTACTCACATGCGCAGTAGATTGCTACGCTAGCATTTAAAAGCGTAGTGCGTCACACAAAATTGGTGACACGTGGACGTCCACACAGAACCTCCGTGTTCATCTTCTGATGATGAAATGTATGATGTATTTTACTCTTATATCTGCCGAAGCATCTGTTTAATATCATAGGCACCGTGTCTGTCTGTGCATCCAATCGTGAGCCTCTCAACGGGAAAGAGTAGGTCAGATATTCACAACACACCAGCAGCAGCGTCGGAGTGTTTCCTTCAGTCTAACTAGACGGAAGTCGAGATACGTACCAGCTCCACAAGCTTCTCGAGGAAAGGAACGAGCTTCAGAAGCTCGTTGTCATTTCTATCCACAAACCAGCTCTCAATAGGGATTCCATTGGAAAGCTACAAAAAAGACACAAAACCCACGATCTATTACACTTTAACACAGAAACATGAGACGACAGAAACAGTTCACTGGTTGGCGTGAAAAGGTTTTACCTGATAGGCAAAGGCTTGGGGTGAGTTGTCGATTATTATCGTCTTGGAAAGATCCCGTCCGAGAATGTTTAGGTCTTTAATATAATTTCCTTGAACACACACACAGTGCTCACGAAACAGCCTGTGTCTAAAGAAACGCAGAAAGAGAGAACGTTGGTGAGGTTACGTGCAGGGATACAGCTTTTCAACAAGTTCTTGAGATCAAACAAACTGGTAACATAATAATCATAATCTGGAGTATTTAAAGAAAGAGTGGTGATGATCTTAATTTATTCGAAAAAAACAGCACAAATACATTTGACGGAGGGTTTTAGGGTGAAATGACGAGACTGTACACTTCTAATGGCGGAGAGAAGAATGCTTCTTTAAATATTCGTACAAACATTAACCAGTCGTGTGTGATTACAGCGATTGTCTGCTTTCTATCAGCTAAACTGGTTCTTCCTCTCATTTGTTCATCTGACAAGAGGAAGAGGAAGCTTTCCACGCAGACAAAACACCAATTGGACTTCATTTTTTACGTTAAGCAGCATTTTCTTCCTCATTTATTTGTGCGACTGGTTAAAAGGTTGGAAAAGAAAACATCAAAGAGCTCGGCCTTCTGTGTCCCACTGACAAACTTAATATGTTTATCTTGTATTACTTCCCACGGCCGAGTGTAGAATAATACTCGTATTCCTTGTTGAAGCATTGGGGACAATTGTCCTCTGGCTTTACTGTAGTTGCACAGGCTGTTGAATCAATATCGTTTACTATAAAAGCTGCTTCGGAGTCTCGTTTTGTCACTGACCTGACCAGCTGTTTTTTGGGATCCAGGATGTTGAGCAACTTGTCGGCGTACACTTTCTTTGAAGCCGTGAAGAGAATAATCTGAAATTGTAATGGACAGCAGCAATAAATGAATAATAAGCACATTTAGAGGCGGTCAGATTAAACAGATACGGTGTCGAGTCTCTTGGAAATAGAAGTTGCATCTCACCTCATACATTTGAGACATGCGCTCAAGAAACTCTCGGAAAAAGGGCCTCAACCGAACATACACCTTGAGATTGAAAATGAAGAAATTTAAAATCACAGCAGCAGGAAAACGGAGCCCTTTAGATGAGAGAATGACTTGTAACAGTCTGTACCTGGTATATGACATCTTGGAAGAGCACAGGGAATGTCAGGGCTGCGTCTTCTAGCTCATTCAAACTACAGTGGACCAGAGTTTCATCCTGACAACAGAGAAAAAAAAAGAGAGAAATCTGTAGAAAAAATCCTCTGAAGTCTACTTACTTTTAATACGAGACACAGCACAAGAAACCGCTCACTGCTTACCAGATCCAAGACGAGAGAAAACTCTGGTGTGCTGCGTGTTTTCAGAGGTAACGCTGGTTTGCGTGTTAACTGCTCTTCTGTCAGTGGAGGCACGTGTTTGATGAAGAAGTACCTTAAAGCAGGGAAAACATAAAAAGACCCTCATTCAACCAAAACAAAGAAGAAGAGGTGTCCAAGCAAACAGCAACACATTTGGAACAATCCTGGCTGAAATGGGGAAGTAGGACTGTTTTCTTTCCACCACCAATTTGTTTTTGTCGCCATCTAGTGGTTGGAAATGTCACATTGCAACAACATACAATGTCACCTTGGAAGTGAGACTATATGGAGGGTGCTGTCAAAAGTGCTGAGTTGAAACGTTACACCAAATCGGTCTAAATTTACAATTCCTTATTTTGTATTCAACAGCTACTTTTTAATCTTTAAAAACAAGAATAGCTCCTTCAAAATCAATTTCAACTTACGGATCAAAAACTTCCCATTCCTCTTCGTATGAGGTTTCTGGAGGAGCTGAAGGTAGTGCATGAAGGTAAACGCCGCCTGGCATACAACCAGGAGCTGAAGAAGACAGAGAGATGGAGAAAGAGTTATAATATTATATCTAAACAATGAAGAGCCGGGCACACTTCTGTTCACAAGCTTCTGTAAGTCAATCTCACATTCAACATCTCGGACGTCGGTCTCTCTCAAAAAATGAAGCCCGTTCTAAGGGTTGACTGTTCATATTCTAACACAAATCAGTAAACCATATCAAACCCGGTTAAAATAAATAATCAGAGCTGTCTGCAGCTAGTATTCGTCTTCATGCGATGATGGTCAACAAAGTTTCCCAGATACAAAGAACGAGGTCTAATGTGAAAGTGGACGTACCCGTTAATGGTGGCATGTCGGTTTCAGTGACTATTTGTCCTTGTTCTATGGATGTATCGGAGGTAATCTGAAGCCTCTGCGGTAGCACCGGGGCCGTGTGACACGGAGTGATGCCCTCTGTGGACGTGAGGGTGCTGCTCGGCATTTCTTCTGCCGGCTCGATGTCCAGCTGCTTGATGATTTCCTCTGCCTCCACCACTTGGCCAGGAGAGTCTGAACCAGGAGTGGCTGAATACGAATGACAGGAGAAGTTCAATTCACATGTCTTTGTCTTTGTCTTTTAATCAATCAGAAATATTAGACATTTTGTTTTACCCGTTTTAGTTGCTGGTGAGAAAAAGTTGAAGACCGGAGAGAAGATTGTGCCGAGCAGGGTGGTGCGTGGTGGGCTGCTCACTGTCTCAACGGGGACGTCCAGTTTACCGTTCGGCTTCATGGGTTTACTGTTGCACGTCATTGCGTCTGAAAAAAGGACAACTCTTTAATAATAATCTCAAAAGAAAACATCTGGATAGATTATATGTATAGATTTCTGTATATTTTTTGTTACTTTGGAAAAGGCATATGATTTGTCACGCCGCTGTTTCTTTTACAACCGTTTCTTTCTGGGTACCTTTATCTGGACTTTTCCGGCAAACTCTGGAGACCGTTTTGTTGGAAAGGCCTCTAGTCTGCGGTGTTGAAGTAATTAGATCGCTCTCAGGATTACAATCAATACGACTCCTCTTTGCGGGGATATCCGGCTCCACCTGAGACAAAAATAAATAAAAATCTCCAATGTATTATAATGAGAAATACAATTAGTAGTGTTGTAAAAATAAATTATGAGAGCATATTTTGTCATAACAGCAATTACATCATGGCACCACTGTGTCTCCATCCACATCTAGATACATGTACTAAATGACCATTTATAATGTATAAAAGCTGTAAGAATGAAAATAGAGTCCACAAAAACTTAGGAAACAGTGTTGGCTATGTGAAGACTTTCTGTTAAGTGTCTCAAAACACTACGAGCTATTGTGTGCGAGTCACTGTTTGAAATTACCAGCACAAAATGCAGCTGAGGCACTGCTTTCTCTGCATAAAGTAAGAGTGTGTGCTCATACACTGTATCAATACGTTACAGCAGCAAAAACAAACTTGTGGAAAGAGCAGCTGGGAATTCTGATGTAAGCCCACCTTGACAGCATTTCCACGGATGAATTTCTTGATTGTGGAGAAAAGGCCTGTTTCATTCTTCTGCATTTTGCCTCGACCTCTCACCGGGGACGGCTCCACTTCACGGTGTTTCCGTTTGGCCTGGGACGGGTGTGTTCGACGGCCAAAGTTTGGCTGCTGAGAAGCTTTACGCACTCTCAGCTTCATCATGCTCCAACGTCACATAGAAAAATCTGACAAGAGGGTAGAACAATAAGTTCGGAAACATTTGACTAATAATGAAAACAACCGTACTCTGAGAAATATAAACGTGGGTCTCTACAAAACCCTTGTTTTCACTGAACAAAAGAACAAAGTTGTTCAATGTTACAGGTCGCTCAACCACAAGCAGCTTTACAAGAAATGTGACTAAATAAAATAGTATAAAACTTATCATCAAATAAGTAAACAAGATAATGTAAATGACTGGATATTTGATGCCAATTTACTGTAGTTGACAGTTTTTGATACTTAAAAATTGCTGTCTGTACCAAAAACATGTTGCATCTTAAACGTATCGGCGGTTAATAATGTTAAATAATGTTTAGTCGTGTATAAGACTTTTGTACACGACTAAGGGCACAAGTTGCTGTCACCACCTAGTGTGTGTCAGTGGAGTGGGCGGTGTAACGTTACGTGATAAACATGAATGGTGAACGGAAATGCGAGGCCTTTTAATACGTTCAAAATGAGCGGGTGTTCATTACAACACGCTTAAATAATGCACGTTTGGTCAATTAAGCGGTAGCTTTGTTAGTCATGTGTTGCTAAATTAGATCTGGTAGCATAACAGTGTCGCTGACTGTTACGTAACGTCGTTGTATAGCCGTAATAACACCAACGACGGAAGCTATCGCTAATGTTAGCCAGCTGCTGGTGTTTAGCATGAAAAGCCCAGCATACAGCCACCACTGGTTTGACGCTGGTGTTCTAACTAAGGTGGGACGGGACTATGGTTCAGTGTGGATAAAGCTGACATTGTCATCTTAATATGTCTGATATCAATCAGAAATAATTTAAACGTAACGTAAACCAGATGCGGTCAGTGGGTTCCGTCGCTAGTGAACAGGAGCGGCTACCGTTAGCTACCAGGCTACCGTTAGCTACCAGGCTAACACAACGCCAATGGCAGTAAAAGCAAGGCCGTGACATTATTCACTTCAGTTATTATGGCACTTATCACATGTGTCCCGTACACATAGCTCTGTTTAACCATCGGTAATATAAAACAATTAGTCGGTTAGCTACCGCGTCATTTTGTTAGCTTCCATAATTATTTTCAGCCATTAGACTACGCCCCCTAACGTTAGCCGCTAGCTAGCAGCAGTCAGGCTATCAGTGGGGGGGGACCTTTTTTGTTTACATGTTGACGTTTCGTTACTTACTGATGATCTAGGACGCTCCTCAAAACTAGCCGCAGCGGCAGCTCTCGGCCGCGACCGTGGCGGCCACCGGTAGAGGTCGGCTCCGTGGTTGTTGCTGCCAGCGGTTGTGTCCGTCGCTCGGTAGCTAGTCACAGACCAAACATGTCTGCGGACGCCATTTCCCGCCTCATCACAAACATAACGTTGGTGATGCGCAGTGGAATGCGACACACACACACACACACGTACGGTACGGGTAACCAACGTGGCGGAAGGCGAAGTCAACAGAGAGATGGATATGGTGGTGAATGAGCGGAGCGATGCGATGCGCAGCTGGATCGAGACTCACTACTGCACTTGATCCCTGCTGGTATTGTTGTGCAATACCAGTAAGGAATCTAAAAAACATAAGATGTAGACTGGTGCTCGTATAGATGTTTATACACCGTATTCTGTTACATCATTGTCACCTGCACAGTGACAATGATGAACTATGTTGTTGAAAAATAAAACAGGGATTACAAACAAGCAAACACAGCGGGTGGGACAGGTGATCTGAATTGTATGTATTTTTATGGTAGATGGCCTTGGATGTGACCAGCAATGAAGAGCCTTGGAAACACACTGTGCATTCAGCTGCATGAGCAAAAAAACTTAATTCAAACGAATTCCCAAGCAAGTTTCAGGTCCCAAGGCATTGACTTTCATACCACAGTGACGTGAACTGCCTGCCCAGAGAGATCACCATCAATCAACACACTAATCTCTGTACAGGGTACTATATCCTGAGAACCAATAATCTACGGATACAGTTTTTCAGTAATGTAAAGTGCAAGAAATTGTGCAGCTAATGAGCAAAAACATGTCATTGACCTCCCAAGAACCCTTTCTGCTACAGCGCCATGGCAAAAACATGGTCTGTATTTACAGCTAATAAGAGTAGTGGGCACTTTTGCATGCAGACATTGTGGACTCTGCAGTTGTACATAACAATTGTGTCCTAAGCCTTCCAAAAAATGTAAACAACAGTATACAGAAATCACAGCAAAACTAAGTCAAATATAACATTCAATATTTCAGTAAAACTGTTTGATGTAAAATAACAAAGTGCAACAAGTTTGAAACTGTACAGTTTATTTTTTTATCAGCAATTTTAGGTTTTAATTATCACCGTAATTTATACACAGTCATTTCATGATTAAAGAGCAATGAATACAACAATGAATTTAGCGCCAACCAAGATGATATAACTACCAAGATGTTTAGAACTCAGTTAAGCACTCATAGAAAAATAATCACCATGTACAAAACTCTATTTCCAGCATGGATGTTGAAGTGTAAGAAAATTACCTTGTTGTTTGCATTGTAATGGTCAAGCATTCCCAAAGTCAGTGGTATAAAATGTTTGGTAGATGATTAACAAAAAAAAACAACTATATTTTGCATACAAGCTGGAGAATGTCAAGGACTGCCTTTTTTCACCTATATTACATTTTAAAAAATCAGGCACATCCCATCTCAAAGCGATGCAAAAAAAAATTGTTCATGAATTTGTTACTTCTAGACTAGAATTGATAGTTTCATTCATTTTCAGTTTTCATTTCATTCCAAGATGAAGGAGTTTCCTGTATGGTCCTGGTCCACCCCACAGGCCCCTGATGCAACACAAATACAGAACATTGATAAAATGTGGTATGATTAATTACTACCAACTATTAACATGTTGTTAATTAACTTTATACATACCGCAGAAGCCCATGCCAATAGAGGTGAGGCATCACATCAGCTTTCATGTAGTACATGAGTCTTCTTTCTTTCGCTTGGTTGAAGGGAAATGTTTCCAGTGGTTGTCCATTGTAGTCAAACTCTGCAAGAATCACTGTGTTGTAGCTTGTAACCAAGGGACACGAGGTGTAGCCATCATACTGTAAACAAGGAGGTTACCGATTATGTATTTGCATAGTTTTCTAAATTCAAAGAGATGAATCAAGATTGACGTTTATGTGTCACTTACTATCTTATCTGGCTTCTCATTTTTCAGTACTTTGCTGATGGTTCTGTTTAAGATAGCAGTCTGTGCAGCTGAGAACGATAAAAGAAATGGTAAACTTTTATATGTGTAAGTTCTCTTTTTTATCACTAAAGATGTGACCCAAATCCATATTATGTTGCAAGATGTCGGGGGGGCTGGAGCCCTTCCCAGCACACACTGGGCAAGAGGCAGGGAGGGCACACACTGAACAGGCCACCAGCTTATCACTGAGCTGACAACGCCTTCATCAACGCCTGTACAGAAAGTCCCCAGTAGATTTGAGCCTAAGATTTTCTTACTGCGAGGCAACAGTGCTAACCACTAAACAAACACGCTGCCCTGTCATGCTTTCACCTAATCAAAAGTGTATCCTCTGTGTGGAAGCCACAATGCTGTCAGACTTGGGGTGCATTTGATTCAATTCCTGTAAAATTGGTGTACAACTTCCCTTGAATTGAGAGGCAAAGTCAATTTAATCGACAGCATTTTTATATTTGAATCAAGAGAAGTCTGTTATTGCAACATGTCCTAATGTCGGATTAGATAGCCGTTTGATTTTAAAAAGGTGCTAACACTCAGCCACTAGAGGTCTCACTCTCCCCCCTGTTCCATTGCATTCACTTCACAACAAGTGGTTGCCAGTTCTGGCAAGGATGTACAGTATGTGAGAGTGCGCATATAGCACAGCTATGTTGTGTATCCGGGGTTTGACAGGATTGTTATTTACCGAACCGTCAAATTTAGCCATTTATTTGTTTTTAACTGACAACACAGAGATACCGCGTGATACTAATTATACTATTGGCTCACAATCCTTGTTTGAAGCGGCAACCAAATGTCAAATATCTTCCCCAGAGGGGATCATGAATGTCTGTGCCATCTGTCACAGCTATCACTCAATAACTAACTGTTTGGATGTCTGAGGCAGTTGTTGCTCATTTTGGTGTTCACCATCTATTTTTAGATACATTTCATGACACAGATACTTTAAATCCTGACACTTAAAACAGTATATGGTACCATTTTGAACCCATGAAATACAGACTTTTATATATTTGGAAAGAAATGTCAAAAGCATTGATGTGCATCATCACAGTACAGTCATACCATTTAGTTTACATCTTAAAAAATAAGTTCAAGAGTGTAAACTAAATTCTTTACTGCCATTAGATTGCAGTTGGACACAAAGTGATACGTTTTAATTGATTTACAACCAGATATCATCATCATCAGTAATGTGAAGTTGCCATAAACTTCCCATAATTTAAGAGTCAAACAGGAAAAGACACAAACACAGGAAATGTAAATTAGCTAGGCACAGAGAGTTACTTTGGTAAATCAAATGTGCAATCAGGGTGGGGTCAGATTACTTTGAAATGTCGTCAGTTATTGAATACAAATTACATTGTTTTTGAATTAGTAACATAATCCATTGGATTACGAAAGAAATGTAAACTAATCTGAATACGTTTGGATTACTGTAATATCAATTATTAAAAATATTGCACCCTATACTTAAAAAAAATGGACGCATTCCCAAATTTTGAGTTCCACAAATATTTTTTTTTTTCCTCTCTAAAACGTCTCAAAACATTTCCAATGCAAATAAAATGCATTTTGCATAGTCAGCATTTACAGTTGGTCAGAACAAACCATTACAAAACATAATGTGTGTGTTCTACAATATGTGGGATGCGGTTTCTTTGGTGTACATTTTCTGTAATATGATTGCATAATCCCGATGACACGTAATCCGTTATTACCAAACCCTGTGTGCAATACACTTACTGAGGAAAGAACTCCCTTCAAATTACAGAAAAACCCAAGCAGTTAACAATAAATGTAAGTGCATGAACTGTATGCATCAATAGAGTGCATTCCAGAGTTGCGTTGGTGCAATGTTGAAACTAATGACACAAAAATCACTTACCGACAGCAGCACCCGTTTTGGATGTGGGCAGGCTGGTACAGTCTCCAATCCCAAATACGTTTGGATATCTCGTATGTTGGAGGTTGTCTTTGTTGACATCCAACCAGCCAGCCTCATCTGCCAGAAGACTGCCTTTAATCACCAAATTGGGTCCCATTGGTGGTGTGACATGAAGCATTTCATACTGATAAAGAAAAACAAAAAAGGTTCAGTTATTCACAGGACTATTTTTCTAATTTGGCAAATATTTAGGTGCAAAGAGTGAAATAATGCACAGTGTATTAGGTTGTTCATTACATAAAAGGCACTAAGGAAATAACATAGCACATAGTAGTAATACTGTACATGTAAAAGCACAGTTACCTCAAGCACTTTGGTTTCACCTGGTTTGTCAAGATTTTCAAACACAGCTTCTTGCTTATCTGCTCGCACTTCAATCAGGTTTTGCCTCAGATTCACTTGTAGGTCACGTTGTTTCACAATGTCCCACAATGAGTCTGCATATTTCTTGATCCCAAAGAGCACAGGCAGCGATGTATTGTATATGACATTGGCTTTTGCCCTTTTTCCTGTCTTGGATAGAAATATAAAAACATCTTCCTTTACTTTGGAGAACCACACTTCGAAATGTACTAAATTATCATTACATTCCGAAATGTAAGTACTTTTCTTAGATAGGCATCCACTAGGTACATAATCTTCTGTGGAGCTCCAGCACATTTCACAGGAGTATTTGGGAAAGTGAACACAGCGTTGCCCTCTTTGAAGTCCTGCAGTGCTTTCCACGTTTTCTCCACAGTTTGGACCGTGTAGTTTGACCCAATCTTTGGATGTTCAAATCCTTCAGGCAGTCCTTTGATCTACACACAAGAAGAGTGTAAATTTCCTGGAATATAATTCTTTAAAGTGGGATTAAATGGACCTTTATTAATCTAGAGGAAAATTCTTGTGCCAGAGATTGATCAAAAATTACAAAAGAAGAAAAAACAATAGAGTAAAAATATAAACATATATCAACAATAAAGTAATAAATAAAAAGTGTATAAGAAGTTATACTAACAATACAAAATAGAATAGCAAGTATAAGATACATTTAGTAAAATAAGTAAACTACAGTAGAAAAGTAATGCACGTGCATGATATTAAGAGTAATAATTGGCAATGATATTCAAAAAAAAGTAATATTGCACATGATATGGGAACGAACAAAGCATTACCTCACCTTCTCAAAATGGATTTGTAAACCAAGAGCCACAATCAAATACTCGTAGGAGATCTGCAATGTGAAAGAAAGTCCAAGTAGGGCAAGATGCACATAGATCATAATCATGTCAGAATAATCTATTTCATATACTCAGTCGAGCCAGTAAATGACACATTATTCAATATGCACACTGTAAGACAACAGTTCCCTAAAGCAAACATACTTCATTCCCGTCTTCTGTGCGGACAGTATTTGTGTCTGGGTTTATTTCCTGAACTTTAGATTTCACCCACTTCACTCCAGAAGGCATAACACTCGCAGTAGAACGACCTGATGAGGTTAAGGTTTTTGCACCGGCACCAACCAGGGTCCAAATTGGCTGATAGTAGTGCATCTGTAGAAACAGAAAAGCTGTATGACACATTGGGAAAATACTAATTTTTAAAAATGCAAACAGGAATTCACATCTGGCTGAATGAAAGCCATTAAGTTTCATAATCTGTGGTTTGAGTTGTCTTCTATTGACACACAAAGAGAGGTAAAGCAAATAATAATCACAATCCACCGGATCCTTACCTCACTGGGCTCCACAACAGCCACATTCTCAGCTCCCAGCATCCTCTTCATTCTTGCACTCATTGAAATGCCTCCAGTTCCTCCTCCGACAACAAGCATTTTATAGTGCAGTTTGGCAGAGGCACGGCTGCTCGTGTGAAAATGAGAGATGGCAATGCCTGTGGAGTGGCACTGCCTCAGACGACGCAGTGCAGCCATTCTGTGTGAGAAATAACAACAAGGCATTGTTGTGGTTGACAATGAACTCAGTTATACTGTCTGGGACTCGGTCAACAACCTGCACTTCCTGTTTTGGCTGCTCCAAATTTACAATGAGACTATCAGGAGGTAGAAAGGAACCAGTTTCGCTTTTGAGAGAAATGAGTAGTGTAAATAACCCAAGTGAGGTTGGGTTAAATTAGATTAGACATGTCGTGTCCTGACATGCACTGAAGACAACAAGATCATGGATTTGATAGTAGCGTCACCACCCACAGCTAATGTAAAGAGACCATCCCAGATAGTTGACCCGACAAAACACACAGACACCAGAATATCTTCTATAAGGTAACTTTTCTTGACACGTTGCAGAATAAAAGTTTGCATAATAAGGGCGCTGCTGCTGCATGCTGCGTCACAGAGCCCCTGGAATATCGGAAGAGACAGGACTTGTGTGATATTTACCTTGAACAGCACTACAGCTCACCGTCCGTTGAGCAGTCTGTCTGACCGGGAATTTAGACCAAATCCGGGTGAATTCAATCCGACCTGTCTCGACTCTGTAAAGACTGCAGTACTTCCACAGGTGCATGAAGCGTCACAAGATAGGAACTCTAAACCAGCCCTCGAGGAGACGGGCGAAATTCTGTTGAAGTTCAGAGCGTTCGTCCCGCCTCCTCCATCATTCGACCAATCAAAAGTCTGAACAGTCTCACCTGTCAGTTTACAGACGTTGCGTCCACACTCACAGCGTCATTTTTTAGGAAAGTCGGTAACATGATACCGTCCCTTTGACTGCCACTGTGACGGGCGTGACCCCCAGCAAGTTAAATTTAAGCTGGCCTCAACTTTTATTCAGCTCTCCAATGACGCGGAAAAGTGTTACCCAATCATGTGTTTTATGTTTGTTTTATCCCAAAAAGTGCAGTTAACCAGTTAACATCCTCACATTTATATGTACATTTGCAATATTGTTGAATACCAGTATATATCTTTGAACAGAGGGTGATTTTATTCAAATTACATTTAAGAAAATGAACAGTAGCAAGACTGGCATAGTAATGGATCGAGATATTTAAATATAGCAGTCTAAAGCTGACTTGCAGTTAGTGCTTTAACTTAAAAAATAATGAATTTATTGCTGGGTGTTACAATCATATCAGAATTTCTATTGACGCAAAGCTAACATGAGTAAGAGTAATGGACACAATGTGCTTGTTTTTAATGGAAAAATACTTAGCTGACACTTTGAGAATCACTGATCTATACTAGCCTACTACTAAATAACAGCAGGGCGAAAATAGGCCACTCAAAATTTGACAAATTCTGCTAAAAACTTTGTGAGCCGGTCGAAATGACTCTGCAATCTTATAATCTTCATGTGTGGCGTCGCCCTATAGTTTACATTAGCAAACTGGTCACTGCAGTGACTAACTATCACCTCTCAAGCTACAAGTGGTATTACAAGACATAACGGTGTACTCTTCACATTGTGTTTATAATGTTACTTCATTCAGGCCAGATCTTACACATTGCACCTTTAAACTTTATATATCTTAAGTGGAGCTGTTTTCAATCATCTTCAATTGAAGTCCCAGAAGTGTTTTTGTTTTATTACTAGGTTATCGAAATGTTGACTATTCTGCTTTTCAGACTCCGATTTGGGTGTGGCTATGAGGCACTTTAGGGGGCTGAGAGGGCATTTATAGACAGTGGAGTTGGTTGAGATAAGATTTATAAGAACAATTCATACAATGATATAAATAAATAGAAAGAAGAAACAAAAAACAACTACCGGTAATATCCTATTGTAATTCCTAGACACATATGTATAACTTTTAATAGCATTCGAGGGTTTTAACCTCAGATGACTTCTCACTATTATTTCCCACAGTGAATCAGCATATTTGTGTTGTGTTATGTACTACATTAATCTTTGTCCTTATCTCTCATCTTAAGTTTGGAAGTCACCAAGTGTTTGCAGGAATAAAAATCTACCTCTAGCTCACCCGGTCAAGCGTGGCCCAATGTAGGCTGAGTCCTTGGCAGCGGCCCGGGTTCAATTTCCCGACCAGCAGCCCTTTGCTATGTGTCTTCCTCTGAGTCTGAAGCATGACAAAAGAAAGATAAGTTCCTTTGTAAGAAGTTATCATTTGGAAAGCTCTCATCCTTTTGATGACTTTACTTTATACTTTATTAAGTAAATGTAGTGGAGTCAAAATTACTATATTCCCTCTGAAATGTACAGTGCAAGCGTGTGGCCTATTTAAATGTTTCCACAACTCATAATTTTAGCATCATCAAGTGTTTGTGAAGGAATCAGTTGGGATGTTTTTTTCATATGGAGAGAGAGAGAGAGAGAAAGAGAGAGAGAGAGAGAGAGAGAGAGAGAGAGATGCTTATTGTAGCCAGCACACACACGCGCGCTTGCACACACACACACACACACACGCACACACACACACACACACAGACACACACACACCATGTCCGTTTCCAGCCTCAGCTCCATATCGCTGCTCTCAGTGTGTGATCATCAGTTGGCTGATTTCTCTCGGAATATCGTTATTGCTTATTGTTGCCTGCCTGCAGCCATTTTCACAGCCTGCACCGTCTACTGTCTTCTTCTTCTTCTTCTTCTTCTTCTTCTCCCTGCAGCTGAACAGGCTTTGTTGTCTCAAGTACATCCATGTCTATTATTTTTTTATTCGAAAGTAGAATAACAGCGTTTAAAGCGGATACATCTGCGGAATGTGGTGCTTTAAATAAATGACAGGATACATGGAGACAAAACAAGGCTGCGCCTGTGACAAACTTATGCGAGGTAAGAAACCAACATTTATTCTTTACACAAACATTTAGTGTATTTCTTTTGAAAATTAATCATATCTTGTTAAGGTTAAACTCCCAGGAAGCTTTGTGTTGCCCACCTGGGATATTTTGCTAAGGAGACAGTTCACTGGGGATTCACCTGCTGCTGCTTGCATCAATACTTTAATTAAATGTGCTTCTCAGAACTGAAAAGAAACAAGACACCACTTGGTTTTGTGTGTTGCCTCAGATGTAACACCAAAGTAACCCATTTATTACACACACACACACACACACACACACTTTGACTTAATCCTCCACATTCACTCCCTGCAATATACTTTCTGTCACCCTGCACTTTTTAATGAAGATGGTTATTAGTGGTTTATTCCAGTGGGGGCAGAAATATTCAGATCCTTTATGTAAAAATACTATAACTTGTAATGTTCAATATAGCCATATTGAACATGCCACTAAAGTGAAGGTATGTAAGTATTATTAGCAAAATATACTTAAAAATCAAAAGTAAAAGTACTCATAAGAATAGAAATGGCTCCTGTGCTATTATACATCATATTACTGGATTATTTTTTACTGATGCATTCGTGTGTAAATATAGCATTCTATTGTTGTTGTTAGTCGACGTGGAGCTAATTAGATCTGTTTATATAATAATTACTATAATAAAGCATCAGATTTCATTGAATCAATTCAGGATGTTTTGCATGTACATTTTCCATCTGTAAAGTAACTAGCAAAATATCTAATTAAAGTAAATTGTACTAAGTATACAGTACTGCAGTAAATACAATGATGCAGAAGTACTGAGATCCTGCAATACCAATGTAAACTCTGTTACAAGTGAAAGTCCTGCATTATTGTGCTGCATATTTATTTTATTATTTTATTTTGACTTTGCGCTTCATCTCTTGCATGAAAATTGCTCTATAAATAAAGTTATTTTTATTATTACTTATTAGTTTAATTCCGCCTCTGATTTTCGCACATAACATTTAGGGAAACTCTCGGCAAGCCCCTGGTGAAGATGGCATTCTGGAGGAGAAATACTCACATTGGTAAGACATTTAGATCTAAAATGCTGTGGAGGAAAACAACAGGAACAATTGATTTGATGTGCAACAGTTTGCAGGGTTGAAGTGTGTACATTGTAGAAAAAATAGTTGGAGTCCTCAAAAGAACTCCAACTATTGTGTTGCCATTTTTTGGCAGAATGATCATCTAAAAGCTTCCTGTATTGATGATAGACTCAGGAGGAATGTGGTTGGAATTATTTGCTGAAGCACTAAAGAATAATTTCATTGTAAGCTGCTCGAACTTGTAATCTTACTCAAGAAAAAAAAAAGTAAAAAAAAACGTTGTGCTTTATTAGAAAAACTAAATTGCATTTACACATCTTCTAATTAGATGTTTAAGCAGACCAAAGGCTTTCTTAATAATTCATTGTCATAGTAGCTGATAGCAGAATGAGGCCAGTCTGTTGTGTGAGAAGGTCTATCCTGTTGCAGCTCTGTGCATGTGCGTTATGCATAATTCATCAATGATTTAACCTCGTTTGGAAACAACACATCAGTGTGCTGCTCGATCTGCTGTTTCCAAACGAGGTGTTGGAAACTCTCTCTGTGTTGAAAGTTTAGAGAGCTTTGATAAACGGTTGTGTCTTGCAGATGATTGGCATTTATTGTGATGTTTGAGAGTGAATATATTTCTTGTTGAGACGGTTAAAAAAGCATGACCGAAGACGAAAATGAGCCATCAGATGAATGCCAAAAGGCCGTAATTGCAGAAGAGTTCTTGGGCTAAAAGGTCAAGCTCAGACAGAGTACACATGCCACAGACACTTTTACAGCTGCATTAATTCAAACCCATGCAAATTTAAACAAAATAAGTATTGCATTATTTTTTATGTATGTGTACTTTAATTATCCTGTCACTTGATAACGACCATGTGTTCTCTGTATGTAGAGAAGGAACGCCATGTGAGAGCCAACATGCGGGACTCCAATGACAAGTTCTCTTATGCTGTAAGTAGACCTCAGAATTACACCAGTTCTGCTACACTCACAAGTGAAAGCTGTGGAAATTTCATTAATGCTGTTTCTGAATATGTCGGTTCTTCAGGACAATCACGTCAAAACCTCAAAGTACAACGTCTTCACCTTCCTGCCCATAAACCTGTTTGAGCAGTTCCAGAGGGTGGCAAACGCTTACTTCTTAGTGCTGTTGATACTGCAGGTAGGAGACTCTGTTTGTGGGAATATATTTTTGTTTATGAATGTAGTGTTTTAGAGGGAAGTTGTGTGAAACTTGAGTGAGCTAACCTGCTTCTCTTTTCTTTAGTTAATTCCGGAAATTTCCTCTCTGTCGTGGTTCACAACCATCGTGCCTTTGGTGTTGGTGCTGGTAATCACAGCTGTGAAGGATGCCACAGATGACTATGTTAGTGCAACTATTCACCTTTTACAGCTCTTCTAAATGCTTCTCTTTTTACTCACATGGTGAAATTATTACCCCTTTTTTTCAAAATTTCAGTTCAGACATAAGAGCGACCAGCAAGTCAACAATCGCCAGTCTCAGGTTCTCATCAAGGGAAGGTACTTTATCCTCTGTCTTTCTCATTTAGATGCTTTGTCTAAATGCTAAAAAGCCAAATCACATGCATAAATAATCAAATGCTGTGTGTTTAAGGACATTTATGAGGTCAAATGATGAGTTTTGTATTTTTTTGGTTTTAAAGTTTTCAGAATGAGAAATGGATGAACGTTCGAGTGGGGGATATCATCAAACTAGAGAATAATCAGTTTGTTGCTGTGAGTAAAAGTAATCTGTAAATTGAATGATTTTGTGCTTGTGATTCATTTTGTTTTAGCTCTTATTAGAAGATGTTCGACTATGTCTCTCATGTTCACATGTAATAGGATTGAGGTCAACAATTAAAGGTTTCTTCTGGGGGATTCAGTAGCTGCTGACTGCTCTTGCAGGTTCAGAGTGCAGAGATTCATTAATTAATTTTTCTCCATGTTACATGTTGGTTTTACATACAGGCTGACATCCTCCTCCTCTGTAGTAGTGAGCCCTATGGACTGTGCTATATTGAGACTGCAGAGCTAGATGGGTAAGTGCGAAAGCAAAATTAAAGAAATCTATAAACTGCAATCACTTATATGTGTGAGGAAGGAAACTCTGAGACTATGATTCTTGTAGTTGATTGTTTTTGCAGAAATTTAAAGTGTAACAGTAAACCGGTGTACTGTTACATTTCTACATCACCACGGATGACAAATTAATATTTTCCATTTCTCACCAAACAGAGAGACAAATCTGAAGGTTCGTCAGGCTTTGACCGTCACCTCAGATTTGGGAGATAGTATCAAACTGATGGACTTTGATGGTGAGATGAAACTTGACATATACTGTATATTTTTTACACTGGTGTAAATTAATCACTTGTGGATGTTGTGGTTTCACAAGAATGGACCCAAACGCAGGACACTGACACAGACGTTGGTGAAGTTTTAACAACTTGTTTAACTTGAACATGAAGTGAGAACAGGCTGGGCGAGGATGACTGATAAAAGGAAAGCCTAATCTGGCGAGGAGCGGTCGACAAGTCGGGGCAGATACACTGCAGGCCGATGAGAAGCAGGCATGTGTACAAACTAGGAGGGTTAATTAGCTGATTGCAAGCAGGTGTGTATGACGAGCAGAGAGCCTGGAGGACCACGCCCACACACAGACAAGGAGAGACAGAAGGGAGGTGCTGGAAACACAGGAGAGAGAAACACTACAGCTGTGTTCCAAACTGCATGCTTTTCCTTTTTCCTTTTAGTACATATTGCAGCTGTTCTTACAAAGTACGCACTGTTGCTTGCAGTATGCATTCAATTAGGACATACTTCTTTTTCATAACATTGCACCTTGAACTTTGACCCTCTCGCTCATATATCAAATGCATGCTGCTAAATCCTGGTATTTTTGTGTATTGGGACATACTAAATCTTTTTCTGGCATGCAAAACAGTATGGTAGCACGGGTATTGGAACACACAGTAGGAAATAAGCAGTAGTACGGCCGTGAGAGTGGACACTTCAGGCTTCTTGTATGCTGAGTTGTGACTTTGTTGAGTGAATTCAAGTCCACTGTATGAATTTTCTCATGCAATGATGGCTGGTGTGGGTAAGACTGCATTTGCTTTATTCGTCAGGAGAAGTAATTTGTGAGCCACCAAACAACAAACTGGATAAATTCGTAGGAACTTTATTCTGGAGAGACAACAAGCACCCTTTGGATAACGAGAAAATGCTGCTGCGAGGTTGTGTACTAAGAAACACTGAGTGGTGCTTTGGGATTGTCATTTTTGCTGGTATGATTTTTTATTAATTTGCAATCTTTCAATCTCCAGAACTTTCAATGCATTAGATTCATTAGCCATAAACCACCTTATTGTTAATGTTCTTTCAGTGCTAATAGCTGCTTCATTCCTCCGATAGGCTTGCAAACCAAACTCATGCAGAACTGCGGAAAGACTACATTTAAAAGAACAAGTATTGACAAACTGATGAACACCTTGGTTTTGTGGGTAAGTTGTTTGATGCTTTTACATAGAAGCTATACATACACCAATTCATTTGGTAAGATCATGAAATGATGATCTATATTTCAGATCTTTGCCTTCCTCTTTTGTATGGGAGTTATTTTGGGCATTGGAAACACTGTTTGGGAGAGCTGGGTTGGCGGAAACTTCCAGGTGTTTTTGCCGTGGGATGAGTTTCAGAGCAGTGCTGTTTTCTCTGGCTTCCTCACCTTCTGGTCCTACATCATCATCCTCAACACTGTTGTGCCCATATCACTGTATGTCAGGTAAGGACATTACATTACATTTCATTTCTATTTCTATTTAATAGCAAGGAAACGAACTGTATGGTTAAACCTTCTTTCAGTGTGGAGGTTCTGCGGCTCGGCCACAGTTACTTCATTAACTGGGACCAGAGGATGTACCACAGTGAGACGGACACGGCGGCAGAAGCTCGCACCACCACCCTAAACGAGGAGCTGGGTCAGGTGGAGTTCGTCTTCTCCGACAAGACGGGCACCCTCACCCAGAACATCATGGCCTTCAGCAAGTGCTCCATTAATGGACATACGTATGGTATGGAGCTTTTTAGAAATTCTTTAAAACTGTAATGGGCCTACTAATATATTACTGTTAAAATCAGCCTTTTACTAGAATTGAATTAGCTTTATATTTAGAAATAATAAAATCTGACTGAATAATTATACATATGGAAATGGACAGAGAAAAATATCAACCATAATACCACTTGAACACCACATTCACTGGTTGATATCCAGGATAACTCCATGAAATGGGATAATCATAACTCTGGCAAATGGAAATTACTATAATTATGTTGATTTCAGGGCAAAACTTGATCAGCGGTTTCACTCTTAAAAAATGGTGTTAGTTTGAACTTCACAACATGATCCCCAGTATATAACTAATAACCTATCACAGTGGCATTAACTGATATTTGAGTCATTACTTAATTTTTTTTCTCTTAGGTGACATCTATGATGAATTTGATCAGAAGGTGGAAATTACAGAAGTAAGTGAGGCTTACACATTTAAAGCTATTTAACAATAAAATCAATAATAAAACAATAACTCCATGGTCCATGTTCATGTACAAGAAAACCGCCTGTGTGGACTTTTCCTTCAACGCTCTCTGTGACAGAGGCTTTAAGTTTTACGATGGCAGCCTGGTTGAAGCCGTTAAACTGGAGGATCCTGCAGCGCACGAGTTCTTCAGACTGCTGGCATTGTGCCACACCGTCATGCCAGAGGAGAAGAGCGAAGGTAAACTGCGGACACGATCCAGAAGTAGCAGTAATAACAGAAATAGTCGATTTAAATGGAAGTTGTGGTGCTGATTGATGTTTCTGTTTACATGAAGGGATTTTGGTGTACCAGGCCCAGTCACCTGACGAGGGAGCTCTGGTCACTGCTGCTCGAAACTTTGGGTTTGTCTTCCGGGCCCGAACCCCCGAGACCATCACACTGTGTGAGATGGGACGAGCCTTCACATACCAGCTGCTGGCCATACTGGACTTCAACAACGTGCGCAAGAGAATGAGTGTCATTGGTTAGGTCTTCACTTACAACAGCAACGATTCATTTAGTCAAAAGTAGTCATCATGACATTATGTGTATATTAATCATTTAGAAAACAAGGCTATTGACTTACTATTTAACAATTTGAATAATACCTGGGACAATTAGTAATACATCTACAGCATGAAGTTAACAGCCTTTATGTTCATGCTTCTGTTTGCATTCTGCAACCCATGTATACTTGTGTGCAAATAGGATTTGATCAGAAAAGTAATGTTGTGTTCTCTTTCTATGTTTTATAGTGAGAAACCCGCAGGGCCAAATTAAACTATACTCCAAAGGAGCGGACACTGTTATCTTTGACCGCCTGGATCCATCCAGTGAACACCTCATGTACACTACCTCAGAACATCTCAGTGTAAGTGTTGTTTGATTCATTAACATCACTCAGTCACTACATTTTTAATATGCATTTGTAGCATTTTATTTACAGTCTTGTTAATAAAACGATAAACCAGCCAAAGTATTAAAAACATCAGTGTGCGCTTACATAATACTGATGACTCTTGCAGCTGTTGGAGCAAGTCATGTTTTGTCAAAGTTTCTGAAATACCTGGATTGAGATTGTATCTTTGTCAAATATACTATTTAAGTATTGAATTCCATGTCTTTTGTCACAGCAATGAATGCTTTTAAAAAAACAGAAACATATTTGTTTTTCGATCATTTTCCGTGCAGGAATTTGCTGGAGAAGGGCTTCGCACATTAGCTCTGGCCTACAAAGATCTCGATGAAGATTATTTTGAAGTTTGGATGAAGAAGCTTGTGTTCGCCAGCACCGTAATTGAGAACCGCGAGGATCAGCTGGCTGTTCTCTATGAGGAGATCGAGCAGGGCTTGAAGGTAAGGTTCACATCCTTTTGTTTACATCCTTTTAAAGCGATCAAACTAATAAAGCCTCTGCAGACTGACTGCTGTCCCGGTTGAAGCTTCTAGGAGCCACAGCAATCGAGGACAAACTTCAGGAAGGAGTCCCAGAAACTATCGCCTGTCTAAATCTAGCCGACATCAAGATCTGGGTCCTCACAGGAGACAAACTAGGTAGCATAATTCACCTTAATTACCTTTTTTGACCAGAAAAGCTTGATACTGTAAAAAGCTAGATAGATGCAAACTGTGAAACATTTCAGAGACAGCGATGAACATCGGCTACTCCTGCAACATGCTGCGAGACGACATGAATGAGGTGTTTGTCATCTCTGGCCACACACTGCTGGAGGTGCAGCAGCAGCTCAGGTAAGTTTATGTGTGGAAAAACCTCCTTGAAAATTCATCGCCTATAAGCAATATTTTATCCAGTTGACTATAATAATTCTGTCATTCAGTACAAGCTCGATAAAGCTTTTACAAACATGCTAAAAATGTATGTTAACTGGCTTTCCTTTCTCCTCAGGAGTGCTAAAGAGCACATTGTCGGCCTGAGTCGAGTTAGCAGTGTAGGAGATGTGGAGAAGGCAGATGACTCTGTGTTTGAAAAAAACATTATTGCAGAGTACGCCTTAATCATCAATGGACACAGTTTGGTAAGATACTCAAATGTGTTGCATTATATAGCTTTTTCCTTAGTTTGAATGATGATTTTATCCTCAACTTGTTTTTATTTTTGTACTGATGCGAGCAGGTTTGTTAATAAACTGTGGTTGTGTTGCTGTCTGCTGACTCTGGCATCTATGTACCTGCTGCTGACTGTGCCGAGTCTCTAATGAGCTGCTGAGGGCCCTCGGCTCTATTACGGTGTTTTCATTAACATCCATTTCCACAGAGAGGAGCTGCTCCCTTGCTGTGCAGCAACAACTTGTTGGGAATGTTACATTGAGCTGTCGCCCCGGCGTTTCCTCTGCCTGAGGATAGTAATGATATCTTTAATAGCTGGGATGTATGTGTTCTTCCAACAAGGCTCACGCTCTGGAGCCACAGCTGGAGCACGTCTTGCTGGACTTGGCCTGTTTGTGTAAAACAGTCATCTGCTGCCGGGTCACTCCGATGCAGAAAGCCCAGGTGGTGGAGCTGGTGAAGAGGCACAAGAAGGCCGTCACTCTGGCCATAGGAGATGGAGCCAATGATGTCAGCATGATCAAGAGTAAGTCTCACTTATTGAGCCAAAGCTAAATAACGGAACATGTTTAGCTTGATTTAGTTTTTCTCATGTCAGTCCATGTATCTGTCCACCAATTTTAAAGTGACAGTTGGAGCACAGTTTGCACTTTGAATACACTTCAGTATTCTTAAACAATGTTATATTTATTACATTTTTTTTAGTTTCAAAGGGCAGTGATCCAATCTGTGTTTCTTCCTCAGCTGCTCACATCGGTGTTGGCATCAGCGGTCAGGAGGGGATGCAGGCGGTTCTGGCATCAGATTACTCCTTCGCGCAGTTTCGGTACCTGCGGCGGCTCCTGTTGGTGCACGGCCGCTGGTCCTACTACCGCATGTGTAACTTCCTGTGCTATTTCTTCTACAAGAACTTTGGCTTCACGCTGGTGCACTTCTGGTACGGCTTCTTCTGTGGTTTCTCAGCTCAGGTATGAATACTGTATATTGTAATATATGTTGAGCTATTTATGCATGTCAACAACCCCATTGTACATTTGTCCGCACACTGACAAAGCTTAACCTGATGGAGAACTTCTCCTGATCATAGGGGTTAGTCTGTCTCTTTTTACGTCTCTAGAATTACATGGTCTGTAAGCTCTGCTGACAGTGTCCTTTGTCATATATTTTCACATTGTGTCACCGTTTGCACATGAAACTAGTTAAGAAATGGATTCTTTGTGCATCTTAAGAGCCTTATCTACTTTTTCTGTCAGTGTGCGGGCAATTTTACTCTGAAATGGGACTGTTGATTTTGGTTAAAGCCTGGATTTAAAGGCACCAACTGTTTCTTTCACATTTTTTTAAAATCATACTGTCCTCTGTCCACAGACTGTGTATGACCAGTGGTTCATCGCCTTCTTCAATATAGTCTATACGTCTTTACCAGTCCTGGCGATGGGACTTTTTGATCAGGTAACATTATAAATCACTGATTTACTCAATATAGTCCGCATCAAATTACCTAATTATTTTTTAATAAATTTCTTTCCTTTTTTTTCTATTCAAGATACTGTCAAGTCATACAGCTGAATATCTTATTACTGTAGACCTTACTAGTCATGATTGGTACCTAAACATCTACAGTAGGTACTACACTTTATATAACTGAGTGTGACTAGAGCCCTGCACCTTATCATCCCATATCAATATACAATATTGTATACTGTTCATCTGTCATACTGAATTTACTATTTGCCAATCAAGCCCTCAACACTTCACCCTATCGCTATACATATGTATGATAATATCACATAGCAGTCAAGATTTCATTTTTTCTACAGGACGTCAATGACCAGAACAGCCTTCGCTACCCGAGCCTTTACAAACCCGGCCAGCAAAACCTTCTCTTCAACAAACGCCAGTTTTTCCTGTGCACGCTGCAGGGTATGGGCACATCATTCCTGCTCTTCTTTATTCCCTACGGAGCCTTCTCTGTCATGGTGAAAGAGGACGGTTCCCACTTTTCCGACCAACAAGCGTTTGCTGTTACGATAGCAACGTCCCTGGTCATTGTCGTAAGTGTTCAGGTAAGAGTAAAAACAGACAAAAATAGCCCTGCTGATTAAAAAAAATATACACTGTTTATGATGCAGGTGTCTGTTTTTAGATTGGACTCGACACACACTACTGGACAGCTGTCAATCACTTCTTCATATGGGGGAGCCTGATCGCGTACTTTGCCATATTATTTGCAATGCAAAGTGATGGCATATTTGGCATCTTTCCAAGTAAAATCCCATTCGTAGGTAAGTTTAGTTCAGTTTGATACATGTGATAAAATCATACTGATGCATGGAAATTGAGGATTGTTAAATGTGTGTGTGTCCTCAGGCACGGCAAGTACCTGTCTATCAGTGACGAGTGTGTGGTTGGTCATTCTGCTCACCACTGTGGTCAGTGTTGTGCCTGGCTTAGCCATCAGCTTTCTGAGAGCAGAACTCTTCCCAACTCTAACAGATGAGGTACCATAACTTTGATGCATCTACAGCGTTCTGTGCAAGCAATAAACACCTCCATTAAGGCTTTATTTGAGTGGTGGAAATAAGTACACTTTACTTGAGTATTTCCATGCTAATTTATACTTCTGCATTACATTTCAGGAAGAAATATTGTACTTTTTTACTCAGCTTATAGGATGCAATTTAAGAAAAATTATGAAAGTACACACTGTTAAAGATTTAACCAGCGGTTCCCAAAATTTTTGACCTGTGACCCCTTACAGAAAAATGGTGTAGAGTTATCAGTCACAGGGGCTACTTTATGTAGAACGAATACTTTTACTTTTTTAAGTACATTTTGCTGATGATACTCCAGAATATTGACTTGTAATGGTGTATTCTTACATCGTGGTATTGGTACTTTAACTTAAGTAAAGGATCTAAGCACGTCTTCCACCATTGCTGTATTTTGACAGGTTCGTCGTCTCCAACAGTCCAGAAACAGACGAGGACCTCAGGAGCAGAACCTGAGGAGAGTACGCAGGACGAGCTCCCACCGCTCTGCGTACGCCTTCTCCCACCAACAGGGCTACGGAGAGCTGATTACCTCAGGCAAAAACATGAGGATGAGCACAGTTTCTTCTGTTTGCTCCCCTGGTAGAGCAGCACACAGCTCCACCTGGATAGAAAATATGTTGAAGAGAAAGAACAAAGTCTCTTGTGTCTCTGATGAAAGCACAGGAGCACCAGAAAGCAGCCGCAGAGCACAAACAGACTCAACAGACTGAACTCAACCTCTGACTAACAGAGAAAGTGTGTAAACACTATAGGATACAATATGCATGGATGCAAAGGACCAAGCAAAAGGTATGAATCCAACTAGCGTACCTCAGTTTTTTTAATCATTTGTTTAATGTGCGAACTCGGCCGGTATATATATTTTCCAACAACATTATGCAGTTGTGGAGTTGTGGAAATGAAAGAATTATCTGTCCTCCTGCGTCAACTGATCCAATTTGATCTTTAAGTAGTTAGTGCCTTTATTTAATGTTATATTAATGGCATGTCCTTTTCTGATTAATTGATATTGGAACATTTCAGTACCTTGAGAGGAACCATAAACCGTCACAAACAAACTACTGTCCACATACATAAGCAAGAATAAAGGTAGCCCCGAGCACCAGCACAAACATTTCTTAATAGATTTTCGATTGTAAGCCTATGCACTGAAAATCTCCTCTCAGCCTACGTCCAAAGTGTTAAAATACAAGTGTTTCTGTACATTCTGACATAAAGCTGCTGAAAATGATAAGCACAACTCAATTGATTTAAAGGATTTTTACTGACTCCATATTTTTCCAATATATGTACATTTTCCTGTGCTGTGCCTTATATGGTTCTTGTTAGATCATCTTTTTCATTCGATATTCACTGGTTATTTGGCTTGAGTGTATTAAGTTTATTATTTATGCAAGTTTTAAAAAAATTATTCGGCTATTTAAAAAAAAAGTGAAACTGGAATGCTTGGCTTGGATATGATGAAAAAAACTCCTCTTCAAAATACTGATTTATCCCACACTTTAGACAGTTGATGCTAAACAACATTTTAATGATTATTATCAAACACCAAATGTGATTTGATTCTTGGGCTGCATCCCACACACAGCTTTAACGAAACGCAAACCCAACAAATTTTAACAGCCAGAAGAAACATGTCTGAGTGATGCTGCTCCAATAATGACTGCTTCAATTGCACATGTAAACTATTCACTTTATTTCATTATTCAGAATTTCTTGCCCTTGTTAATGACATTATGTTCATGTAAAAAAGTATAGATGAATGGATTTCATACAGCAGCACAAATTAGATGTGATTGTTATATTTGTCATCTTTTCTGAGCTCAACAATGTTGAGCCAGTGATATCGCTGCACAAAATAATAAAACTAAAAATGTATTACATACACCTTTGTGATTTAAAACACAAAGTATATTCCCTTTGTAAGAAATAATTCATCCCTGTAATCAATGTTACATTTTGGTTTCCTGTCATTTGTGAGTGCCTACTGAATCAAATGTTAAAAAAAAGTGTCATTTATTTCCTAGAAGCATTATTGTTGTATAAACAGACATGGATAATACATTTTACTCTGTGAGGAAAATTGCAGCTCCCGCGCCTGGCTTTGACACAAACAAACTCTGTTTTTCCATCGCTGCTCTGCGTGGATCGGGGAGGTAGTAAGCCTCGCGCACTGCTTGTAAGAAAGACTCGACCTTCTCACCAGGAACCATTGAAACAGCACAGCCGCCCCAACCTGCTCCTGTCAGCCGGGAGCCCACTGCCCCCGACTTCCTGTCACCAAGACATAAAAGAAACGGCTGTTAAGTCAGTATTTCAGTAAAGAATCATTCTCTGCTTTATACAATACACACCATTATATTTATTACTGACCAACCAGCACTAAACATACACATAAAGATGTCCACATACAACATTTACTTACAAGTTTTCATCCATCTTGCTTTTCAATGTGAGGCTGTACTTTGGTGCCATTTTCACCATTTTATTTCAGCATGTTAGCGTGCTAACATTTGCTAATAAGCACAAAACACAAAGTACAGCATGCTGTTGGTGTACACTATTCGCCAATAATGCAATGCACAAAGGAAATTAAAAGTAAGCATTTTAATTTGTTAGCAGATTTTGCAGTCTCTTTATGGTAAATTGGTAGTGGCACTTTTTAAAGTTGGAGTTTGATTTAAGTACTGTATCATCTTCTGTTAGCATACAATGATTTAATATGTTGATTTCTTGGAAACCAACAGCAAAATAAACAGTATAGTCTAAAGTTTAGTTTGTTATACTCCTTATGATCAGTAGTATCGAACTGGAAGCCAGCATGCACAATACCAGGACCCTCAGACTGAAGCAGCTACATTTATTTCAGCCACAAAACTTGCAAATTTGACTAAAGTTGGTTGTTTGTCACTTTTTTTTATTGGTTAGGTCTCCAAAACTGCATTGGCTAATATTTAATTGGATTCCATCCTGAGTCTATCTGTAATAGCTGTGAGCTGTACTCACAGACAGATGTCCACCAGTTGATCCAGTTCAGGGCAGCTGCACTCGTACAGGTCTTTGCAGCTTGCATGGCTCTGGTTCATCAGGTCTCCCAGTAGCCGTACGGATTCGGCAGGTTCAGAGTCACACACGCTCTTAAACCGCAGCACCCGCGCAGCTTCACCGTACACATGCTTCGCTCGCTGGTGCAGCTTGAAATGCTTCACTGAGAGAGGAGAAGAAGAGACGTGTGTTTGTCAGAACAAACATCCTGCTTGTTTGCTAGATTGGACATGATTCAGTTCAGAGATATGAAAATACAAAGATGTTTCTGTGTACTGTTGCTCACCATGCTGAGTGTTGGCGCTCAGCAGCTCTGAGGAAAACTGCTCAGAGGTGACGCCCAGCTCCTTGCAGATCTCTTCTCGGCTGTAAGGCTCAGGATGCAACACCTCGTCCACCAGAGCCAGCATCTCCTCCAGGGAGGCCTCCAGCTCCGTCTGAACCTGCACCAGCTTCAACAACCGGGCCGAGTCCAGACCTTGTGCTTGTGCCAGCATCTGAGTCCAAACCCGCCAAGACATTGGAATTTGAGATTATTTACCCCCCTCTCTTCACTTGAACTATATGGATATTTACACATATTTGCTGAAGGTCTATCATCAGGATTGTCAGAAAAGAAACAACAAACTCTCCTGTTTCTGAGTACATTGCTTCACTTACATGCTAAATCTTTTAATTTATCATGATTATAATGTTACTAGGCAGCTTAATTAAATAAAAAAGCTGGACAATAACTCCCGTTTTAACTGCCTAATAACTTGTGGTGCTAAAGTTACATAATAATCTGTTTTATAACATTTCTGTTGTACCGGTAGTTTTCAGTACTGTGCTTCTCTCAACTTCAGAACTGCACCAAACCGTAATGCTATAAAAGAACAACCTCATTGGAGATTTATCAACGTGTTTATGAACAAAACATTTGTGTTGACCGGATTTAAAAAGCACAAGGTCCTACAGATTACTGCTTCTAACACTGTTTGACTTGTGATCGCTTAAAACAAAGTCATGCCTTCACATTACCACCATGATAGGATGTACATGCAACATAAAGTGTAATGAAGGTAAAACCAATTTTTTTATTATTATTTACTCAGTGTGTTGGATTTGATTCATTTTAAGTGGAATGTTTAAGATATTGACCTTTGTGGCGATTCGACACTCCACCACACGGATGTTGAAGTGAGAAGAAGCAGCTTTGTTCATCTCAACGCAGCAGTTGGAGATCACAAACACGGCGCCGTCTGGGAGCTTGACATCAGTGGCCTTCAGAGGCTGGAACTCTATCAGCTTTGCCTGACGGGTAATTGAAAAAAAATAAAAGTAATAAAACAAGTGGTAACCTTGAATACGTGGAAAATTGAAAACAAAGCATTATTCAAGTTACTACTTATATAAGGTACTTTACGCCAATCAAACAGACATTTTTTCTTGCATTATTCTGGAGACATTTATTTTCTGTATTAATAGCTTGGATTAACAAATGACCCTGGTCAACTTGTACCACTTGTTTGAGCTAATGTACTGAAAGGAAAGCGACCTACAGTTCCTTTCTCAGCCAGGAATGAGATGGACTGGTCCATGCCGCCTCCCTCTGTGCCAATGTAGCGCTCACTTTTGGCACAAATCTCAGCCAGTGCCACCTGGAGGATTCAGAAAATAATGAGAAAAGGACTAAATAGAACATTTGAAATAACAAATACTCTCTTATATTGAGTACTGGCAGGAAAGTGAAGCACGTTATAGGTTAGCTCGGAATTTTACTTGTACTATATCAAACTTTTTCATGAATGAATATATATACAGTGTTTTGAAATGATATGCTTGTACTGTAAAGCATTTTACCTTGGAGAGGGACTTTTGATTGGCCTCCACTGTTACGAGCCCGGCACAGCAAACTAAAGCACTAGAACTGGAGAGGCCGGAGCTCGGAGGAATGGTTCCATCTACGACACATGACATCCCTGATAACTGAGCAATACCAAACTTCTCCTGTAAAAGAAACACAGCGGGAGGTTTACTTCAGTTCATTTGCAGAAAGTATTACTTTGATATTGCATACCAAATTGTCATGAATGAAGAATATGTTGATCTTACCTGAATACCTTTTACTCCACAGAGAAAGTAATAATGCCACTTTGGATTCTCTCTGTCTATGGCAATGTCCTCTGAACATGACACAGTGAAATCCCTGCACACAGTTGATGATAATGTACACGCTTTAAGCTCCTGAATCAACTACACAAGCACAACGTACTGTTAATATTCAACAATGATTATGGGTGTTCAAGCCTTACTTGTACTGAGGATTTGTGTTGGCCAGTGTGATTGTCCCTGAATTGTTCACTGAGACAGCCGCCAGGATATCCCGTTCAATGGCCATCGGAAGAACAGAATAGCCACAGTAATCGATATGCTCTCCTATTAAATATGACACATTTGAAAAGGGGGTTATCATTAGCAGAAGCCACTCATCTAACTATTAATACTGAGTTTTAGACTGAGTAGTCCATTGTATTATTAATGCAATACAACAACATCAGACCAATGTCAGAATCGACAGTTCGTTGCTTTGAGTCAACTCAGTGGCGGCTGGTCCATAGAGGGCGCTAGGGCGCCGCCCCCCCTAGAGCTACAAAAAATAAAAATAAAAATAAAAATACAAATATAAATAAAAATAAAATTTAAAATAAAAATAAACTATACAAATTGTCAATATTTGTGTTTTTGAAACATGGAATCACCCAGTAATATGTGTAAAATATGATATCTGCGGTAAATATATGCTTTTCCTGCTTGTCCTCTCTGCCTGTCTGCTCTTCCTCTCTGTGTGTGCACGTCTCAGCTGGCTGGGGCGCTGGAAAAACTGCCCCAAAGAGGCGGGTCTATAAAGCAGTTTAGCCAATGCTGAGTAAAGATATAAATGAGTGACATACAATTCAGCCAATCAGCGTCCTCAAATAGATTCAGCTTGGGGCAGTTTTTTTCCTGCCCCAAGCTGCGCGTTCTCGTCAGGAGAAGTCTCTACAGGAGAGCGCCAGTGTGAGCACTACTCCTCCAAGACCCGTTTGAGAGGAGAACTGAGAGGAGAAACTACTGAAAGAGCTGATCCCAGATCAGCCTGACCTCACAATCAGACAGCAGACTAGCAGGAAAGAGAAGCAGTACATGAAGCTTCTCTACTAGCTGTACACCAGACAGGTTTGACTCGCTGGATGACGTCATGATAATAACTTATTTATCTTTTTAAAACAACGGGGACAGAACCAGCATGGACAGTTAGGGAGTGAGGGACATGAAGCACCTGTCTGAGAAATGGATATATAGTTATATATATATATATATCTATTATTATATATATATATATATATATATATATATATATATATATATATGTGTGTGTGTGTGTGTGTGTGTGTTTTATATTATAGTGAATATTATTATATGACATATATATTATTATATTATACAGAATATTATATGATATATATATTATTATATTATACAGAATATTATATGATATATATATATATTATTATATTATACAGAATATTATTATATGTTATATATATTATATTATACTGAATTCCCTGTGAGGGTGACTAAAATAAGATGTCCTGACGTGTTTGTGAAAGTGTTATTTACTGCTTTTTTTCGTGTTGGAATAAATGTTAAATATTTAACTGCAAAGTAGTAATGCGCGTTTGATACCTTAATTTGTTTGCATTAAATCATTCTGGGATGTTTGCTGAAATTGATTGGATGTGGCACAGCCCTACCAAGAACATTTTCCACCAGCCGCCACTGAGTCAACTACATCCTACAATGTAAATTTAAATTACCTATTAGATTGACCCTTCCAGGTGCACATGCATAGAAGAGAGGAGATTCTCCATACTTTGTTTCGAACGTGTTTTTCAAGTTTTGTAGCCTGTATAAAAAATTGCAAATAAAAAAATGAAGTGAGTATCACATTTGTTTCCTCTCATTGACAATCCGCGTGTAGCTACTGCTACTCACCTTTCATTGGCAGTAATTGCAGTCTTTAACTTGGGTGGGTTTGTAGCCATTTCTACTTCTTTAAAAACAATTAATGAATGTGAGAACCGAATGTACTTCTTGCTGTCGGACAGGAGAGCTCACAGCTTTCTGCAGATCCTGGTCGCGATCAGCTGACTGTCATAAGATCCCGGATGCCGAAACGCTGACCTGCGATCAGTTATAAATTATGATTTCAGCTCAGTTTTGAGGTGCTACGTTCCAGTTTGTGACAGCTGAGCTGATTCTGAAACAGTTGAGGGCACAACAGCAAAAACACGGAAGTGTCTGGAGGAAAGGGGGCGTGGTCTAAGGTGTTTCCACACGTACTCACCAATTTATCATAATGTTGTATGACTGTTATGTTGTGAATAAGATACATATCTTCATTTTCTGTTTTGGATTAGTTATGCAATTAAAATTAAATGATGTGATTTAGGCTAAGTGTTGATTTCCCCAATTTGGAGTGCAGGATAATGGTTCAATCCCACGTACTTCACTAAAGGAAACTGCTGCCATGTCACTGTTTTACCACAAGGTGGAAACATAATATTAGATTTGAAAAAGTAATTTTTAAGAAACCTCAGGATTTGTATTGCTTATAAAGTGACCTAGATGTAGCGGTGTAACCTACGACAGCTACTACATAATTAGCTTTTTGAAGAAAACTAAAGCAATGTTATGTATTGTGTGTCCCTCTTATTAGAGAACATACAGAGGTTATGCACATCCTATTTCCCTGATTCTCTGATTATTTTCACACGTTGTGATTTCATGTGTATGTATATATATGGCCAACAATACTGATTGCACGTTTATAAAGACATATTAACAAAAGCATACCGGAAATGTTCGGTCTGTGCTGTTTACAGCCATTTGTTTTTAATATCACATTTTTTGTTGTTGTTGAAATAACAGATTATAAGTATACCTATGCTGCTTTAACATGTAACGTTTTTGCAATTGTCGTATTAATCAATCTTTTAATAAGTAGTGTATTTTTTGCAAGCAGAACAACACCGATATGTATGGAAGCCCATTCCTGCCAAAAAAAAAAAAAGATCACTAAAAAAAATAAAAATAATAATAATTATGGAAGCCCATTCCTGCAAGCAAAAAAAAAAAAAATCACTAAAAAAAAAATATAGTAGCTTAAAAAAAAAAGAAAAAAAATGTAATTCACAAAAAAAAAAGAAATTAATTCACAAAAAAAAAAATGTATATATATATATATATATATATATATTTTTTTTTTTTACTTTTTCTCTGTCAGCAAAAAAAAAAAAAAAAATGTTTCCAGTTGCTGTTTATTGGTCGCCACCTCAGCCACATTGGTTTCATTCTTTATACTCCAGAGCTGCTTCTTGCTTAACATTCTATTCAAGGGTGCGTTTGCTCATTACAATCCATGTGAAACATCATCTGTATTTCATGTGTTGTAAAGCCACGTTTTAAAGAAGTCTTCAATGTACTCACAATCCATTCATATGTCATAGCTGCTTCTATGACTGTTGTGTTAAAGTATCATAATTTCGACTTTCTATAGCAACTGGAAAAATCTGGTCAGTGTTATGGTTACAGATGGATGCACCAAAAGTTTTTTGTTTTTTTTGCTGGTGGAAAAAAAGTAAAATAAAAAAAAAAAAAATGATTAGAATTATTATTATTTATTTTGTGGGTGGATTTATTTATTTGTTTTGCTGGCGGGAATGGGCTTCCATAATTATTATTTATTTTGTGGGTGTATTTTTTTTTTTTTTGTGAATTACATTTTCTTTTTCTTTTTTTGCTGGAATGGGCTTACATAAAAATAAGATCACTAAAAAAAAAAAAAAAAGTAACTTAAAAAATAAATAAATAATGTAATTCACAAAAAAAAATAAAAAAATACACCCACAAAATAAATAATAATAATTCTAATCATTTTTTATTTTTTTAATAAAAATAAAAAAAAATGTTGGTGCATCCATCTGTAACCATAACACTGACCAGATTTTTTCCAGTTGCTATAGAAAGTCGAAATTATGAGATACTTTAACACAACAGTCATAGAAGCAGCTCTTCATAGGTTACTCTACATTTGACATATAAATGGATTGTGAGTACATTGAAGACTTCTTTAAAACGTGGCTTTACAACACATGAAATACAGATGTTTCACATGGATTGTACTGAGCAAATGCACCCTTGAATAGAATGTTAAGCAAGAAGCAGCTCTGGAGTATAAAGAATGAAACCAATGTGATGCTGAGGTGGCGACCAATAAACAGCAACTGGAAACATCTTCTTTTTTTTTTTTTTTTTGCTGACAGAGAAAAAGTGAATTAATCAATTTTTTTTTTTTGTATTCACAAAAAAAAAAAAAAAAAAATGTTTCCAGTTGCTGTTTATTGGTCGCCACCTCAAGCCACATTGGTTTCATTCTTTATACTCCAGAGCTGCTTCTTGCTTAACATTCTATTCAAGGGTGCATTTGCTCAGTACAATCCATGTGAAACATCATCTGTATTTCATCTGTTGTAAAGCCATGTTTAAAGTCTTCAATGTACTCACAATCCATTTATATGTCAAATGTAGAGTAACCTATGAAGAGCTGCTTCTATGACTGTTGTGTTAAAGTATCTCATAATTTCGACTTTCTATAGCAACTGGAAAAATCTGGTCAGTGTTATGGTTACAGATGGATGCACCAAAAGTTTTTTTTTTTTTTGCTGGTGGAAAAAAAGTAAAAAAAAAAAGAAAAAAGAATTATTAGTATTATTATTTATTGTGTGGGTGGATTTTTCATTTGTTTTTGTGAATTACATTTTTTTAGTGATCTTTTTTTTTTTTTTGCTGGTGAAAAATGGGCTTCCATAGAGAATGGGCTTCCATAGGTATGGAACAGCCTGAGTCAAGAAACAATCAGTGCCTCCTCAGTTAATGCATTCAAGACCAGCCGAGGGAGAGAATGGCAACATCATCAAAGCCTACATCAATATATATTCTCCTACTAATTCACCGCCCAGTCTCACGTATTGTGTCAATACTACTAAACAAAACTTGAGACTCAACGAATTTCGGATGAGGATCAAGCCACCACCTTGGTAAAGGGTCTCAATACTCTAACGGGTACCTAATGACCTTTACTAAAGGTAATCTTACTAAAGGTAATTAGTTCGGTCAGTTCCCACGTGTCGGCTCGCGTAAAACACAACGACTACACTTCCCATAATTCTAGACGCGCTGTTACCATGGAAGCGTGGATAGCTTCTACTTCCGGGTTCGGCAGCGGCAACACAAATATTTACAAAATAGCTTCTACCATGTATGTTTTGTTACAGTGAATTGATATTAAATTAGTATATGCGTCTGTAGTGAAATAATGTATATGGTGTAGTTATATATTGTTATATATATATGGTGTGTTTTACATTAAGACCCGCAGTGGTTTGGCGCTGATAATGCGCGCGAGTTTTCAAAGTGGGCGAGTCTTTAAAATAGAAGAAGAAGAAGCTAGCCGGAGTTTGCTAGCTTTGCAAAGTTAATTTTACTCACAACGGTTAACGCTAGTCATCGGCCAGATTACACGTTAAATGGTAGTTCACTTTTTATTGGATAACGAATATTTGATCAAATGTATCCGCGGAGGTTTTTCGAAGCCTGGTCAGGCGGGTTTTAAGTTGTTGTCGGGTTCGTTTCTAACATGACTCTAGTTACCGCTAAGCTAGCTAGCTTCGTTGCTTTGCAATGTAAACAGTAGTTAGTTAATGTGGCGAGCAGTTAGTTAGCTTATAACGTCTCTCACATAAAGAAACAATTAACCCAACAAAAGAAACAACGGTCCCATCCATGCCTACAGGTAAGCTGACGTTTTGTGTTTGGTTACACTAGTGGTTCATATTAGTGCTTTAAACTTAAAGCTAACTTGTAACGTTAATGTTAGCAATGTTAACGTCGATCATACTATCGTTATATGTTTCCTGGTTGTTTGTGATGTCCCTCTTAAGTGTGTTTCTGCACCTCTTTTCGCAGAGCCCCCTACACCAACATCTGCATCATGTCTATTGATTTCGACAGCGCTGCTCTTCAAACCCAGCACGATGAAGAAGAATACGACCAGGAGGACTATGCAAGAGAACAGGAGGTATCAAACGCATACAACACTGTGAAGTTGTTGGGATAAATGTGTTTGTTACAGTGACCTTTGTGTCTCGTTGTTGAACCCTCTTGTGTCACGTGTCACATGTCAATGTGATTTAGTTAACGGTAACATACTCTTGATTTTTTTGATTATACATATCCAAAACATCAGTTATCCAAAATGTCTGACGACCTGAACTATCAAAAGCATGCTGGGATTATAAAACTGTAACCTGTGGTTTTTGCATTGCTGTGGGCATGGCTGCTAAAGCGATAACACAATTATTATTACCTGTAGCTCTCTGATTATGCATTTTGATACATTTACAAAATGTATCAACAAAAAAAAATGCTCCTTTTGAGCATTACATTTGTCAGGTCATTAGTTGTTTTTCTGAAATTATTATTGTTTATTTTCTGAGGCATTTGTGTGCTCTGTTGAATTTCACAAGCACTGCCAGCTTCACAGCTAGACAGGCATTCCAGTTATTACTCACGCCTACAATCTGTTGCACCATGACCCTGAGCTATTATTGGCTCCTTCCAGGTGTGTCACACAGAAACCAGCTCTGCCCTGTGGTTTCCCTACTTTCTCTCTATTCAGATTACCTTGAGTCTGTGCTCGGCCTCACTTATACTTGACTAACTGACGCAAGCATGAAGAAACTGTTACTGCATGTCTTACCAGTGGTCTTCACTCAGAAGAAAGGGACTTTGAATATTAATTCTAAAATGGATTTTCTTTCTTCGTTCTAGCCTATTTAGTGTACATAAGTTGGTCAAGTGGAAAATGTTTGCCACCGGTAATTGGAATGTTTCTGCTCCAGTTAACCTTGCTATATGTTTTGTCTAAACAATGGAGTTCTTTGGGAGCAAAACACACAGCAATACCGCAGGGAGCCTCGGCCAACAACATGCCAGGCACGCTTTGGATGTTTCACACCGAACGTTTTCTCTGCAGTAAGATTAGACTAGGAGGTTATCATGTGGCTTCACTGCTGAAGCAGAGGCGCCTCTTCAATCTTTGTTAAATGTGTCAGCGGGATAACATGGGTCCTTCGGTTGTGGACACAGTGGAGGATTTGAGGAATATTCATCGGTCCTTGGGGGAAGTAAGTCCAGTTGGCGCTGCTTGTTCCATCACACGCATGGCTGGTTGTGAAGCAAGCCTGGTCGGTGTGCTACTGACGCAGACGTTGATTTGACTTGTTGTTTTTGTGTCATTAAGTGCTAAGATGTTTTGACAGAAGAATACATTGTTGTTTGTGTTTAACAAATGACTTGAATGATTGACACGTATAACAATAAAAGTGATTTAAATGTTTTTATTGGCTACATTGAGCCATAGTCCTCTCAAGACAATATCATTTTGGTTTAACTTCTTTTCAGATAACTGTGGAGCAAAACAAATGTCGTCCCCCCCCCCGACGCATTCTGTCTCTCAGGCTGTCAGTGATTTCTTCTCTGCTGTTTATTTTGTCTATCTGCAACACTTTATTGCTCTGTTTCCCAGCAACCTTAGTGACTCACTTCCATGTGCATTTTTTCCGCAGCTGCACAAATTGCTCACGGACCTGCCCGATGACATGCTGGAGGACAGCATAGACTCCTCCCCCCCAGAGCTGGTGTACTCCACTTGCAGCAATAAAAACACTGGCAACAGGTGAAACATACATTGCTGCTGACACTAGTAATCTTCTTCTAGTAATTGTGTTGTAAACAATTAAGACATGCCTCATTGCATTGTAATATAATTCAGCTTTTTTCCCACTCCACTCAGCCCACAGTCCGCATGGACTCAGCAATGGTCAGATCATCCAAGGCCGACTTCTCATGAACAGGTAGGTAGTTAGTTTGTTTTCACTGATTTTAGATTTTTGTCTTCTGAAAAAAATATCATTATTACTGTCGATGTCTCTCTGAAGCACCGTGAAGTTGACTATGATCAACGCTCCCACGATGAGTACGCTTATGAGGATGGAGCTGTTGAGAACAATGGACATCACCCTCAAAGTCAACCTCTCCCCAACACCTGGAACCAGGATCATCAGTTCACCCAGGCAGATTATTCATACACCAGCATAGTCTCAGACAAATCTACAGAGACCAATGACTTCTCCAGAGACGAGTACGAGTCTAAACCGTATCCTCAAGGCACTGATAACGCTGTCGTGTATGATGGAGAAGGAGGAAGCAGAGACATCCAAAACTACGGCGATCACAATGGTGGCAGAAACCAATTTCAAGTGAGTAGAGTTTTATGTTTGGTCTATTTCATCAACGCAGATGTTTTTGTATTATGTCACACATGTGATTTGAAAAATTTACTTCCTTGTGTATGAAATATCTTATCTGGAAGTCCACCAGTTGTGAGCTTGTTGTACAGATTTTATAGTTCTATGAACACGGTAATGTTTTTATTTCAAACGTACTGTGTTTCTTGTGTTTCTGTCTTCAGACCTTAAAGTCCGGAGTGTTGGACAGAGGGGTGGATCAGCACCAGGCCAGCTACAGTCCTCACCGTCCGGCCCATCAGCCAAAGATGTTTAACGCACAGGCCGTTCACCAAGAAGCTCAATTTGACCATCTGCAAAGAGAATTCCTTGACTCGACACAACGTGAGTCTTGACAGTCTTGATTTAGTTTGTGGATTAATAGCACAGGAGTACAGTGACATGTCAATCACAATGATACTTGAAAAGGGACCCTGTTACAATGAATCTCAGCGTAGGAATTTCCTGTACTCGCAAAACAAATTAGTATATACAAATTTAGCTCTTATTCACTGGAAAGGACTGAGAAATGAGATGTGCAATGTCCATGTACCACCCAAATACACGATCACACTTTGACAGTTTTATTTTCGGATAAGCAAAGTTTCAGTTTAACATCCTTATGTTGAAATAACAATAATTAGTTTACGTTTATGCCTATTATATTCCTGTCATGAAGAAACATTTAGCCATACCACAGGAAAAGTGTAATTAATAATTAATTGTCATTTATGAGTAGCTTTAATATCCTTAAATCAACCCTTTTGGGATTTTATGATCTATTAAATGAAAAGATAATAAGCCCTTAGTTGACTGAGCCTGTTTACCAATAGAAGACTGGATGCCTAACCTGTCATGTTTTAACATACACCCTCTCAAATCACATTGCTGAAAAATAGAATGTCTCCGCACTTTAAATAAGGGATTCAAGGGATTCATTTGTTGAATCTAAATGTTGTCCTGTGTTCCAGAAACGGCTGATAGAGAGCAGCTTGCCCAGCTGCAGATTTTAAACAAGGCTCAGCAGAGGCAGATTGAAGACTTGGAGCGAAAACTGGAGGATTCAAGGCGTAACATGAGATACATCGAGCATCAGTTTGCGATTTCCAAAGGTGTGTTTCACAGTGTTTGCTTCCAAAATGAGGGGTGTGACTTTCTGTTAACATTGTTGCAGCACATCGCCCACGTTAAGTAAAATACTGAACTTTGTTGTTGCTGTACGTTGTAGTCTATTCTCTTTTCTTACATGCATTTAAAAGCTAACATTTAAGCAAATCCGTCGAACTTGGAATGAATAAATAATTCACTCTAAGCAGCCTTGAAAACTTCTTCTCTTTTAAAGAATAGTTATTCACTGTCTGACCATTGTGTTTCATACTTTTTTGTTGATATGCCATTAAAAGCCAAACGGCTTGTTATGTTATTAATCTATAGCATTGATTGATGAAGGGAGATAAAACGGGATATGTCTTCACTCACTTGTGTACATGCCCCCTTGTGGCTGTTAAGAGGACTCGCACTGTCCTCCGATGAACTGGGCGGTGTTTGTGTGTCCTTGTTTTCTTGCTGCTTGTGGGGACATAATCTCATATTTTATCATCAACAGACGCAAAGGATGGCCTAGCAGTAAGCCTGAAGGAATCGAGTCAACTGGTTGACGATGCCAAGGAGAGAGAGGTTCAAATGCAAAACAAAGTGAAGGCAATGGAGCAGCAAGTACAGGTCCTAACTGAGAGAGACCACGAGGTGACTGTGCACGGACACACACTGCTGTTTTACTTTTACTTTAAATAATCTGATATGATATAGTGTAGAGGCCTTCTGTTTCTGTCGTTGTCTGAAGCACACAGATGGCATTAATACCTTCATTGAAAGCTTTGATATGAGGTTCATATTTCATTAGTCTATATAGTAGTTTTACTTTGTTTGCTCTGCAGAACTTGAAGAAGCAGCGGGTGGCCGAAGCCGCCGTGGACAGCTTGAAGCAGCAGATGTTGGAACTGTGTCGCTCCGACACACTGTCCAGGACGCGGCAGCAGCATGACCGAGACCTTGCTGTCATAAAGGAGCAGCATGAGAATGCACTGTTGACACTACAGCAGCAGCTGGACTCGACCTCTCAGGCTCTGAACGAAAAGGTCTGCGGTGTCACTGTCACGGGAGGTATAGTCTTAAGTCGCCTGCATACGTACTAAATTCCTGTGTTGTTGTTCTGTTGCTTCCAGATTGACGTTGGTCAGAGGCTACGAGAGCAGGTGAAGCAACTGGAGCGCCAGAGAGAAGAAGAGCAACTGGAGAGAGCCCGAGTGGTCAATACGCTCACTCAGCGTCTGGAGGAGAGTCAACAGCAATGTGCCAAGCTGCTGCAGACATGTGAGTGACTGTGGGGCTTCCACCACCTGCCTTGTATCTTACGTACTTGCTGAAACTAAGTTGAGAAGAAATCACAGAACATTAAGTAGCAACTTCTATGCATGTGCAATTCCAAATATAGTTTTCTTCTCTTTGGTGGCTGTATTTTCTTCAGGTTCAGTGCAGGAGATGAGTCAGATCCAAATCAAGCTACAACAGGCTCAATCAGCCAAAGCACTGAGTGAAAACATGAACAAAGGCTTGCAGGTTTGATCTCACTCTTTGAACCACTCTGAAAACATTGTTGCTGAAAAAAAATGATGTGCTTAAATGTTTCATGTTGTCTTTTTATTCTAAAGGAGGATCTGGCTGAGTTGAAGGAGCAGATCACTCTGTATGAATCTGCAGTGAAACACGGTGTTATTGCATTAGACCTGAGCAGTCAGTGGGAGAACCAGCTGTCTGACTCCTGTGTGGATTTAGGATTGAAGAAAACAAACAGGAAAAATGGCTTGCTTCACAGGTACACTGTGATTTATAGAGCAGAGTCATTGTCATCAATACAATGACTATCAGTGTCATAAGTGCTAATATATATACTGTGTCAACTGGAAACATTTCTACTCATTTATCACCCCTCCCATCGATCAAAATCTAACTCCCACTACTGTTTGTTCAGTGCTGCCCTGGCTCACCTGTCGGACTCCAAGCTGCCCAAAGATGAAGCCTTGCGGCTGCTGCGAGTGGAGATGCAGCGCTGCCTGGGCAGTCTGAAGGGGAAGCGGCAGAAGATCAGTCAGCTGCAGGAGGAGCTCCAGCTCTGTCGGGGTCGACTGACCGAGCTGCAGACCCAGTTGGATGAAGCCACGCTCTGCTCTTCGGTGAGGACTGGCCTCTGCACGGCCAGAGATGAGCTTAAATGTTGCATTGCTGAGCAAAGCATTTAAAACTGCACTGGTATGCACTTTCTGATAGATATTATTCAGCTTAATGTAGATTGGCCAATTGGATTTCTTGCTGATAAAACAGAAATGGAAGAAATATGCAATTGGTTCAGGTAAGATGACAAAACTATTAAACATATGGACCTGATAGGGTTAGAATATTACATTTATGCATGTTTCATACCAAAACTATCCGGTTGTGTTGGCGTAAAAAGAAACAATGCATGAATAACAGGTAAGAGATTAAATGTGTAACTCCAACAGTGATCATAAATACAACTGTGTTCACAGGTCAGAGACACCAGCCAGATGAAGCATCTCGACATTACTGGAGAGTCTCAGAAAGAGTTCGCGAGACTACAGGAAGACAAACGACACTTGCAGGAACAAGTGGAGGTTGGTTGTAGATTCATCAAATTAATTATTTGTTTTTTTAGACTATTTCATGCATCACTAGTGGTGTTCTATTCAAACTCTAGGTGTTAGAACAGCAGAATGTGGAGCTGAAACAGAGTGAGGAAAAGCTGAGGTCTGCCAACTTGGAGCTGTGCACCAAGATGAGGGAGATGATCCAGGAACTCGACCAAGAGAAGCAGGAGGCTTCTCAGAGGTTAGGCACAGAGGAGGAAAATAACACCATGTTTTCTTATCCTTAAATGATCATGTGTTCATATATATATATATGTTTCTGTTTCTTCATGGAGAGCCGAGCGGATTCACCAGCAGTACAGGGATGACGTGGTGGATCGGGTCAGAACGGAGCTCGTGCTGGAACACGATGCTCAGGTTGAACAGCTGACTGCGCAGCACCAGCAACAGCTCCAACAGTTACAGTACGTCCTCTGCACCCGGTCACTGAACGTTTGTTGTTGCCTGGAAACCTTTGCAGCTCATTTACAGCACGCATTACTTCTTCACAGGGCCCAGCTGTCTGAGGCCAGTGATAAGATGTTGGCGGTGCAGGAGTGTTACATATCTGTCTGCAAGGAGAAGGACATGGTTAACAAGGAGGAGGCTTTGATCAGAGTAAATGAGGTATAAGATCCTAAAATATGTTTACAATTCCAGAAGCAGTTGGACATGGTTCCTATGCTCATTAAACCACTAAAAGGGAGAAATGAACAGATTTTAAAAGATCAAAATACACTAAGATAATAATTTGACAATTTCTTAACCGTATCGCTACATGCTTCAAAAATCAGTTTCTCACTGCTGCTGTGGCCTCTATCTAACAAAAGATTACCCGGGGACTGAGAATGATTTATGATTTTCATTGTTATTTCCAGCAAAAGATGAGAGATCAGAGTGGCACCGCTGTGGAGAAGCTGAGGGCTGAGCTTGAGGCTCAGCATCAGGCCTCAATAAACCAGCTCACGGCTCTGTGGTCCAAAGAAAAGGAGGCTGAGATCCAGCAGCAGGTGAGCTCTCAGGTGGCCGTGGCCAAGGCTGCCTGGAAGGAGGAACTACAAAAGGTATGATTGGCTGTAATCACCGTCCAGCTCCCTCAACTCTGTAATGGAGATTTAATTTGCATCAGAGTTGAGATAATGTACTGCTTCTGTGCAGATGGAGAAGACCTGGGTCCAGAGGCTGGAGGAGGCCAGCAGAGAGAAACGCAAAGAGACTGCTGAGGCAACCTGTCAGGCACATGAGATTGAGGCCAGCAGTGTGACGATTACTGTTGAGGAGCTCGACTCCAGGCTCGGCGCCCAGAAACAGCAGCTGCAACTGGAGGCTGACAAAGTAAAACGCAAAGCTGTGGAAGAAGCTCGGAAACAAGCCCAGAGAGAGCTCCATGAGAAACACCTGGAGGACATGGCCAAACAGGTCAGTTTGATACTTGTGCTAGTTATACTGTACTTTTTACACGAGTGGCACCAATTGGAATCGAGCTAAGGCCTTTAGACTTGCTAACGCTGTGTTATTCACACACAGTTTTAGATTTCCCAGCTACATGATGATTTATCCGTCCATTATTTAAAATGAGCAAACCAAGTAGTGGTCCATCAAAATGAAATGTTGCGCAACTTTTCTCCTACATACCAAGCTCTATCCCCCAAACGTTTCTGGTTATCTTGCCCTCATCGGAGATTGACAAATGAAGTGGTGGTGTTTCAGGTTGAAGGTGCAGTAACCAGGGCCTACAATCGCTGGATGGAGGATTTGACTTCATTACCAGAATACCAAGCCTCTCTCCAAACAGAGAGGGAGAAATGGGAAGAACTCCAAGAAAAGTGCACAGAACAACGGGTATGATACAAAAAGTGTCACTCCTCCCGTCAGCTGTTTTTTCTTTTTCTTTTCTGATAACGTATATTCCTCAATGTAAACGTTTCAGGTATCCCAGGCCCTGAAGGAGGCAGAGGGGCAGCGGTGTGATAAGAACAAGAACCAGCTGGAGGAGCAGAGCTCTGGGACGCAGAGGGTGGAGGATCTCCAGGAGGAGGTGGCCTCTCTCCACAGTCAGCTGGAGCAGGAGAGAAGAGGGCAAGCGGCCCTGCTAAAGGCTGAGCTGGCCGGAGCTAGAGCGGCCTGGAACCGAGACAAACAGGAGATCTCTGTCCTGCAGCTCCGCAACGAGCAGGTTTACCAAAGCAAGTTGCAAGAGCAGCGCAACAAGCTGGAGCAGGCTTTGCAGCAGGCCAGAGAGGATGGCGATCTCCATAAGAAGGAGCTGCTCCTGCAGATGGAAGCCAAGCTACAACAGACTCTGAGGGCCCGAGAGGAGGAGTGGAGCTGTCGGCATGCAGAGAAGGAGCAGGCTTGCAGAAAGCAGCTGAGAGAGGAGTTACGAGCTGAGCTTCAGACCGGTCTGGCAGAGGTCCAGGCACAACTTCTCAGGGATCCCAAAACCGATCAGCAGGGCACTGAAGACACCAAGAGGACCAGCGGGGCCACATCGGAGGGCACAATAACACACATCTTCCAAGCATTCTGCAAAGACCTCGTCAACAGAGTCGTATCTCAAGCCAAGAAGGAGTGGAAGACGGTGAGTTTATATCATCTGTTATCTAAAGTTAAACGACCTTTTTACTCAATGATTCATTTTCTGAGTCTGAAGAGAGCAAAGGTAACACAAGAAGTAATCAAAACAATACAGGGGAGTTGTGTACACTCATGTAACCACAGTTGCAGGACAAAGCTCCAAAGTGAAAAGTGCAAATTCCCAAGAATGTATAGATGCAATGTTTCAACCTGAACGGTCGACCAAGTCCCTACAGACTGAGCTGCTGAGCGGCGTTTTCCTTTATGGTTTTATTTCTGACCCACAGGTAGACGAGGAGAAACTGAGCCGAGTGTTAGAAGAAACACGGCAGCAGCACGAGAGAGAAATCCACAAAATGCAAAGTATGTAACGCACCCTTTATTGTCTCTTCACTAAGCAGGGCGTTTGGAAATTCCACTTAAATCCATACGGAGTGCAGTATTCATTATTTTCATTAGACTATAGTTTAGTGCCTATAAAGACGTTGACTGAACAATATTTTGCACGGTTTCCAGATGTTTTGTCCCAGAGGAAGGAGCAGGCTCGCTGCAGGAAGGAGTGCGCTGAGACGTTAGGTAAAGGGACAGTTCACCCCAAAATCAAAAATGCATGTTTTTCTTCTTATTCTCAATGTAGTTGCCTAGACAAGCCGATATAGTCCCGTTGTATTGGAGAGAACGCAGAGATCTCTACGACCTCCAAAACTAGGCAACTCGCACCTAAACATTGTAGATTGATAAAAAAGCACTTCCTATGCCTTCAGGGAAGCTGCAGAAGAAGAACCAGGAGCTCCAGAAGCACTTAGAGAAAGCCTGCCGTCAACTCCAGCACAGCGTTCGCCAGCACAAAACTGCCATGCAGCATCTGAAAGGTATTTCAATGCATCTAAAATGTTTCTTTCAACCATTTAAAGCCATTTATTCAACAGGCAATGTATCTGTGTGTTGTAGATGAGCATGAAAGCGGCTTGCGAAAGGCAAAGGAGGGACGTCTGCAGCAGCTTGAGGAGGTGAAGAGAGCCAAAGAATCCTCAGGGTTTGTGTTTTCTCTTTTATCTTTAGTTTATCTTAAGTCCTTCTAGACATTACGTCCAGCCCCAACATCACGATCCATTCAGGAACCATATCAAACTAGAAAAGTGCAGCTCTACGTCCGGTGTGTCTGCAACCACCACTGCTGTAATGTTTGACCGTCTAGACCGCAAGCATGTCAGACGTGTTTTCATTTGAGTCAATGCAGCTGTCTGCACCTGCTCTGTGCATCTAAACTGTCTATTTAAAGCTTCCTCTGAACAGTCGGTCCTGCTGGGAATTTACTTCCATCAGCTGTGAGGTCAAACACACCGTAGTGCTCCCATCAGCCATCAGTTTATTTGTATACAAACCTCTTAACTGTACCAGATTTTGACTTGTTGTGAGTGAAGATTTGAGGTCTCTTCAACATACAGAATGTTTATATGGTTCTTTTTCTGGACTATTTATAGTCGGGGAAATATTTTACAACTGTTTTAGTTACTTAAAACAAACTGATAATACACCAATGTTCAGTGTTATGAGTGGTGACAGTGCTCTGAAAACATCCGTCTGATCTACTGTACATTATTTTCAGACATTTATGAAAAAAATGAATTGTTCTTGCTTACAGGAGTTCTGAGCACAAACAAAATGTTCAGCAAGGCCTCGAGGAGATGAAGCAGCAATACCTGACGACTGTGGAAAAGATCAGAGGTTGGTAGTGGTGTTTAGATCTTTGTGTGTTTAAAATATTCTGTAAATATTGGGAACACCGGAATTCAATGTCACGTAAGCTTTATTTAAATAGGAAGTCACATTGAGATTAAAACCTATTTTACATGAGAGTAAAGACGGGGTCAGATGGCAGCGACCAAGCATAATTGTGTTGTTCGTGGCAGGAGACATGCTGCGTTACCTCCAGGAGAGTCGGGAGCGAGCAGCCGAGATCATCCGCATGGAGGTGCAGAGGGAGAGGCAGGACACTGCCAGAAAGATGCGGCGCTATTATCTGACCTGTCTGCAGGAGTTACTGGAGGACGGAGGACAGACGACGGGGCAAGAGGCCATACTTGTCCGAAACTTGTTTGCTCGCTTCATCGTGGCTCCTCGGGCTAATTGTATTGATCTTCCCGTCTTCTGCAGGGCTGAAAAGAAAATATTGAATGCTGCAAGCAAGCTGGCAGCCATGGCTAAAGTGCTAGAGACGCCCTTAAAAAGTAAATCTGGAAAGAACTACAGTTTGCAAAGTGAGTGCGGAAATGCTTTACTGTCGATGTTTTCTTTTTTCGTTTCCAAATATCAATGTGGTGGGAATCTGTTTTGTTATCGACAGGTTGTTTGACGGCTGCGTCCACCGCTGACTGCCTTCCAGGTAGAAACGCAGGTTTTAGTAAGAACCTGTCGACACTTACTGAGCCCCCTGACATCAGACCAGAGGAGAGGTCCGACAGGGAAATACAATCCGCTGATTCAGCGCAGAAACTAACCGCTGCAGCGAGAACTAAACCTTTGAGTCACCAAGATGTCTCTCCATCTGGGAAGGAGGAGGCCTCATTAGATTCAGGGCTGAATCCCCAAACTGCCGCTCACTCACACCTCCGCTCTTACAAACCCTCGCAACAGATGGCATCTCCATCCCAGGTGGACTTGGCCAATGTGTCTGTGAGGAGTAAAAGCAGGGAGCAGTACTTGCAGGGAGTTCACTCCAGCAAAGCAGACAACCACCCTGACTCAGAGCGACGGAGCAAACCATTCCTCATCAAGGAGGCTCCTACCAGAGGTGAGAAACGGACTGACTGGAGCATGAGCAGCAGTGACTCGGACACAGGCTTCCGTGTTTCCACCCTCTCCTACTCGGGGAGGAGAATGGAACCAGTGAAGCCCTTTTCTGTCTCTGCTGCGTCGGCCAACGACTCGGGAGAGTTTGGCGACCTCTCGGCGAACGTTTCTGACCTGACTGTCTATAATGAAATTGCCAAAAAGAACCTGAAATTTCAGCCAGCAACGATAAGCACACACAGAGAGCCCACCCCTGGCTCCGAGTGTGAGAAGCAGCATGGAGTTGGTTCCAGGCCGTTGTTCTCTGAGCTGAGACAACGGCAGCAGGACAGCGGCTTCGACAGTCCATTCAACCAGCAGAAATAGTGCCTCTGAGACGGTGGATAACGTTTACACGATGTACAACCTTTGCCTTAGCGGTTTGCAGTATGTTTGTGTTTTGCATTGACATTGTTAAAGGAACAGTCTAACGTATTTTGCGAACTGCACTTAAATAGGAAGATTGAAGTGTGACGCTACAGCCAGCAGCTGGTTAGCGTAGCATAACAACTTGAAAACAGACACGCAGGTTTTAGTTCATTAACCAGTGTTGATGAAACACTGGTTACTTTTTGTACCCTTCTGTTTTGTTTGATGTTTTTTAGGTCAAAAGTCAGCACACACTGTATTATTTACCTGAGTGACTGATAGCTTCCTGTACCCTGTACCGTGCCTGTGGAGTACTAGATTAGCTTTATCCAAAGATCACCTCAATCTGTCAATCAGTCTGTTTATTATATTTAAATATTTTATATCACGTTAATGAGATATGCTGTGCATAGATTATAAATGTGTTTTATGTATTGCTTTTAATTTGTTTTAATAAATCTTATTATTTTATTGCATATTGAGAGGGAATCATTAATTTGTTGTGAGAGTGGAGCTTCTTCAGCAAATCCTGTGAAAGTGTTTCATACCAGAGATTACTTTTGGTTATATAAACTAAATGCAGCCCTATTTCTACATTTTCTGACATTTTATAGGCTAATCAATAATGAAAATAACCGTTAGTTGCACCTTTTTTACCGTCGATGTCTAGCTGTTCTTGGGTGTAAATCATTGATGAGGGCACAGACCTCAGTTCTCTTTAACTAGTCTAAACTCTAAGTAACCTTTTCCCACCCTGATTATGATGACTGTGCTCCGCCTATATCTTTCTGCTCCGACCATGTTCCCCTCAGTTAGTGTAGAACTCGTGATTGTAGAACACATCCACAGATAAACATGATCTTTTGGGTAGTTTTTGCAGCTGGGCTTTTTCTGCAGGTGGCCTTTTTATTCCGCCACCTGTACTTTTTCCAGGATGCCCGGTTCGTGTGGGCCAAAATAAAAACAAGGGACCGTGTCATGAAATGCATGCAGGCTAATTACTCCTTCCTGGACCGGTTTCTGGACTTGGTGAAGGCGCATCCACTCAAGCCGTTCGTCCTTTTTAAAGACGAGGCTTTCACCTACCAGGACGCGGATGAGCTCAGTAACAAAGCTGCTCGGGTGTTGCTGCAGAGCGGAGTCATTCAAAAGGGAGACACGGTTGCGCTGTTCCTCAGAAATGACCCGATGTTTCTGTGGCTGTGGCTCGGTCTGAGTAAGATCGGATGTTCCGCTGCTTTTCTCAACTCCAACATCAGATCCAAGTCCCTGTTACACTGCTTCAAGTGCAGCGGAGCCAAGACTCTGGTGGCAGCTGAAGGTAAGGTTTGCTGCTTGTTGTTTGTTAATTTAAACTACTCTGTGTACTGTTAGTGATTCGTTATGAACCATTTGCTCTTATAATAGCCTACTTATACTTCAAATGTGCAGTTTTTGAAATACTTTACTTGAGTATTTCCATTTCTTGAGCGTTTTAGTTTATTGTTACTTCAAAGAGTTTTTAATCAAATGGATGTAAACTTCAACTTGACTTCACGGACATATATTTGTCTGCAGCTCTTCACAAAAAAGGAGTTTTAGCTGCAGTGAAGATGTTCCTTCGGTTTCATTTCCAGAGCTACAGGATGCTGTGGAGGAGGTCCTGCCCAGTCTGTTGGACGAGCAGGTCACAGTTTTCATCCTGGCTGACCGATGCAAAACTGCAGATGTGGAGAGCTTCAAAGACAAAATGAGCCAGGCCTCCTCTGCGCCTCTATCCAAAGATTTAAGGACGCATTCAATTCCATCAGTCTACATTTACACATCCGGGACAACAGGTGAGCTACTTCAGGTGTTAAATATTCAGGGTTTAACAGTAAAATAAATGGTTCCTGCGCTATATGTACCTTTTGGCTGCTCTTTCAACAGGTTTCCCTAAAGCAGCGTTGATCACTCCGGCCAAACTGTTGTCCATATCTTGCCTTTATAGTCAAGCAGGAATGAAATCTGACGATGTGATTTATGTTAGCCTCCCTCTCTATCACACCTCCGGCTTCATGGCATTCGCTGCAGCTATTGACAGAGGTAAGCACACTTTTGGGTATTTATTTTGATAAACTGTGTGAGAAAAGTTTTGTTGAGGAATAAGGCTGGTGTTGTATGTTTCTCACCAAATCCAATGAAAAGAGCAAAACCATAAATGCAGTGAGTATCTCAATACTCTCCAACTTCCCTACCATGTGTGTGGCACTCAGCCCTGGGTCCATTCAATTCTAAAGAGGCAGAATATATATTTTCAGCTGCGGAATAATTCACATTTGGTGCACTGATTTCCAACAAGGGGTTATAAAAATGGCTAATCTTAGTCTAAAGATTACATTTATTGTCACAATAACAAACAAGCTGTCACAGGCTGACTGCAACCGGACTCGCATCCCACCAACCTGCGTCAGCTATAACAACATTTGTTGCAACTGCAAGTGAGTGAGAACTACGTGTCCTAGATAAATTATTGAAACAAGCAGCTTTGATTGCTAACTTGACCAAAAGTCAAGGTTTAGACATTGATTTGTCCTGCACCAGTAGTTTCACTTTTACGATCCATAGTGTTTCAGTTTAAAATCTTTCTGTTCAGATGAACAGATGGGAGGGAGGAACTGCTGTAAGGCTTTGGCTACACAGACGATATTTGTTTGTAGATCAATCGCTGTTGGTTTTGGTCTTTTCATGGATAAATATCACCAATCTTATACTTGAAGATTGTTATTTGTCATCTTGTTGCTGTTTGTAGGTACCACAATGGCGTTGAGTAGCAAATTTTCTACATCTCAGTTCTGGGATGACTGCAGAAAACACAACGTCACCGTCATACAGTACATAGGAGAAACGATGCGTTACCTCTGCAACACACCAAAGGTACTGTGTGTCACAGCACTAACATTAATGCTCACCAGAAAAAACGAATAAAGATGTTGGTTTCTCCCCGACAGAAACTCAATGATCAAAGACACAAAGTGAGGCTTGCGATAGGCAACGGGATCAGAGCCGATGTCTGGAGGGACTTCATAAGCAGGTTTGGAAGCGTTAAAATCATGGAGTTTTATGGAGCAACTGAAGGGAATTGGGCTGTGCTGAATTACAGCGGTAAGATCGGAGCTATTGGCCGACACTCCTTCATCTACAAGGTAAAAGTCCTTATCTCATTCCACCTTATGAAGTTGAATCTGTCAATCAATAACATTGTTTTACATTTTTATTTCTTTTTATATCTTGCAGAGGTTTTTTCCGTACGCTGTGATCAAATTTGACGTAGATGAAGGACTGCCTGTGAGGGATTCTTCTGGTTTGTGCATAGAGGCTGCCAAAGGTGTGTTAGTACTTGGGTGGTAGCTCGAGGACACAGAGGACATCATGTCCTCAGTTTTCTTCTTTTTTTTTTCATCCGGGTAATATGGAGACCAAAAGTGCAGTTTACATTTCATCACTTTATGTTTTGAAGGGACTCAATGTCCTTTTATTTGACTCTTTGAAAAAAACCTAATATACCCCTGGTAGAGTACTAATCTTAAAACAATTATTAGATTATCATGTAGTGAAACTGGGACATACAACTCTTGTTCATGAATAAAGAGCATTACAACATATCCAAATGAATAGAGTTGTCAAGAGTCTACAGCCATGTTAGCGGAGCTGTGAGTTAAATACTTGTGTATCTGCAACAAACTTTTGGACAAAATGAAATTTTGACCTGTCCTGTACGTCCTTTCCACAGGAGAAACTGGACTTCTGGTAACTAAAATAGCAGCCAAGTCTCCGTTCTTGGGTTATGTGAGTGACCTGCAGCAGACTGAGAAGAAGAGGCTGCATGACGTGCTCAAGAAAGGAGACTTGTACTTCAACTCTGGGGACCTGCTGCGCATTGACGAAGATGATTTCATCTACTTTCAGGATCGAGTTGGAGACACTTTCAGGTGAGTTCATCTTTTAGTGTCAGGTTTTTAAGCCTCGCTTTAGCCTTAAAAAAAATGTTTTCATTATTATTTTTAATAGATGGAAAGGAGAGAACGTGGCTACAAATGAGGTGACTGACGTCATCACGATGGCTGACTGCATTAAAGAAGCCAACGTGTATGGAGTCGAAGTGCCAGGTAATATCCTCTGTACATCTTCTTCTCTTTGTTCTTTCTTGTTAAGTTATCTTCTAAATGAATCCTTTGGTCTATAAGATGTCAGAATATAAATTATGTGAAAATTAAAAATGGCTTTCATAATGTCCTAAAGCACAATGTGTCCAACACTCAAAGATATTCACTTTACAATCTCGTATGAAAAACCTCAGCCAGCTTTCAAAATCATTCAAATGTCATCTTTGTTAGAAATAATTTAGTTTTTAGCTTTATTTAAACAGTGTGAAGCATTTAAGGGGAGCTATTGGCAGAAGTGGTACTATTAAGAGTATTATACATTTTCTTTTCTTAGTGGATAATAAGAATCGTTGTGTTTTCATTACCTCACAATGAGGCGTTTATATCCACATATGGAGCACGTCCTCTTCACGGATCTATCTAGAGCCTCTTCACTGGCTCTAGATAAGGACATTTATGTTTTCACGTTGACCACCGTAGTTCTCCTACACGCTTGGCACACACAAGAAGTTTCAGTTGGTTACGATCTGCAAACTTCACCACCAGACGCCGCCAAATCTCACACACTGCGCCTTCATTCCACTCATGATTTCCTTTCTGAGGCTCAGAGCGAATAAAGTCCAAACTGAAACCCATTTTGATTGTTTCCTTCGCACTGATGTTGGGTCAACTGTTAATGTGTTGTGATTATTTTGCATCTGGAATAAATAAGTTGATCCGTTTGGAGCGGCTCTACTCACATTTATTGTTTATTTGAGGATGCATTTCTTGACTGAGTCTGTTGTAACAGACCATCGAGGCCTGTCCAATTAATGCAGCCTTCTTATGCCAAGATTTGAAGCACACAACCTCTCTGTATCATATATTATATTGTCTCAGTCAGTTGTCTAATGGAGTGTTAAGGTGGCTCAAAGATAGATATCTTATGACTACATCGTATTTGTAGTCGGGGCTGGCAGTAGCTCAGTCCCATCTGCTCAGGGCGCCATCCTGTGAGACACCTCTCCATATATCATTCATTTGAATTAGGTATACATCATTACTATGTTTAGTTGGTATTTTGCACTCCGATGGCTGTCCAGTTGAACTATAGAACCATAAAATGCAGGTATAAACCGCACTGTTTGCTAATGTTTACATCTGGATATGTTGCAGATCAAAGAGCAAAAGGTGAATACAAGTTTGGATACATTTACCATTAACCAGACACACTGTTTGCCAGGAGTCGTTCATGTATTGAAGTAATACTCGTACCATAAACCCAGGTATCATGGCACTTGCCCCAGTATGTCAATGGTATTTGCACTTCGTCGATCATTGTCCTGGTCATAAACTTTGGCCGAAATATTTGACTTTTCGAGTAGACAGGGAGCGCCTGAATGTATAATTAGTTTTAGGCTCGAGACCAGAATTAAGACGTGGAGCAGGTTCATCCTTCCTTTCACGTCTTCTTCACGATCCACTTTTGTTGGTCGTGTCTTTCTGAGGATCCCACTTCTGAACTGGGACTCAGCAGGTTATGTATAGCGGCAATCAGGGGTGGCAAAGGACAGGCGGGCAGCACTGAGGTGAAAAACCTGAACTAGTTTATTTCAACATGCCCCAGCCTTTGGTCCCTCATATGTGTCAACCTCCAAAATCAATGGATCCTACATTTCCCATAATCCATTAATAACCTCTGCACCACATGTTTATTCAATCAATAGCGTGTTAAATCAGTCTTCTGATTGAACTTTCCAGGTCAGGAGGGGAGAGCTGGAATGGCTGCCGTTATTTTAAATGAAGGACAGAGATTTGACTCTGCAGGTCTTTTTAAACATGTTGAAAACTTCCTGCCTTCCTACGCAAGGCCACGTTTTATGAGGATTCAGGTATTTTTACTCTTTTATTTCATATTTTTTTACAAAGCATCTTGTAAAAAGCGTCACATTTTTCCTCCCCCTAACAATTCATTTTATTGTGATGACAGAGCTCCATGGACGTTACAGGCACCTTCAAGCTTTTGAAGGGGAAGCTGGTGGAGGAGGGTTTCAACCCGAATCAAATGACTGACCCGCTCTACTTCCTGGATGAAAAAGACAAGAATTATGTCCCACTTACGGTGGACATGTTCAACTCAATTACATCAGGGAAGATCAAAATGTAAAGTAGCTTTCGTTGCCTCTGTGGTAAAGATAAAATCCACCTGCCTGCTCTGTAAACACATCAGCCACCTGACATTTTGTGATTGAATTATCTGTTCATATTTGTACTGGTCATTCTGCAGTAATTTCATACATATTCCTATATGACTTTAACTCTCCTACAGAGAACATGTTTGAGCTTGTTGCACTGACATGTGAGAAAACTGCGAGCTCTGAGCTCCTTATTCAAACAGGGACATACTGCGTACCATTCTGATCAATTGAGGGTATTGTCAGTGTAGCAGCTCGAATCTCTGCCTTCTAAACAATAGATTTATTGTTGTTTGTTGTTTGGTTCCTCCCTCTCTGTAGGGCTGAGTGATGAAAAATGAGTTATTCAGATATTTCTAATCAATGTTGTGAATAAAATTGCTCTTATTTTCTATAGATTAAACTCTTTATTTGTGCTCATAGTTTTAAACTAAATATGATTGAAGCAATCACAAGCACAAATTGTTATTTAGGTCCTCCAACGTCATAAAGGTGAATAAATAGCCAGAGCCCTTCCACTGTGCATGCCGACACACTAACATGGCTCCATTAATTGTTAACAGTAAGTAACACCTGTGCTTCTCCTTCTTCAGTTATGTAAGTTCAATTTAAAGATAACTTAAGTATTTTGCTTAAAATATTCACGTGTGTTTTTTTTTTATGGTGGACAGTAATGTGTAATAAAAAAGGTGTCATTTTATGTATCTTGAATAAATCGTCTGGGGTTTTTTAAGCAGAACAAAGTGTTTCTGATCAATATGACCAGCTCCAGAGACAGAAACTCGACTTTCACCCTCTGGTTGGGTGCAGGGTGACCCAGGCTGTGCTGCCCTTGGAGCTGACCAGGGATCAGCAGCATGGAGGACACCTCGACAGGCACACATGGGGAATGAGTTTGGGCAGTTCAGGCTTAAGGAGAACGGGTCACTGATGTCAACAAGATCATCAACAAGACTGTTAATCTCACTCCAATTTTGTTATTGAAAATGTGCAACCTAATGATAAAAGAACCATCCATCATTATCACGTTGTTTACTTTACTTTAAAGGTTGTAAAGATATTGAGAGCATTATTATAGCATCAGACAACTTTGTACTGTTCATCATTTTTAAGTTGAAGCAAATACTGAAAGTCTGCTTTAAACTATATAGTTAAATGTCTGGATTTATTAGGACTATGCCAGTCTGGCTCCTGTTCATTTTCTGAAAACTTTTAAGAACAATTACTTGGAAAAAAACACCTCTGTTTAAAAGTATATAAGTGGTATTAACATAATTCAATTTAAAATGTCTTTCTGTTTATCACTATGGAACAGGTCTTATGTATTTAGGATGACAAGTTTAAATGGTTCCATTGACATCCAAGAGTATAAATGGTAGTAAGCATATGTGAGGGGTCCCTGGCCCCAACAAGTTTGAGAATCCCTGATCCCCTGAATTTGGATTATCAATGAATCACTGATCAACAAAAAGGCCAACATTTGCAGGCTCATTTGGTTCGTGTGTGTGTGTGTGTGTGTGGCAAAGCCTACCTGTTGCTGTCTTATCTATTCTTCCAGGTTTTTGTCGGGTCAAAACTTGAGACTTATGTTGTTCTCTTTGAATTCTCAAGTCATGTTAAGTTTTAACTTATGTCTCGCAGCAGTCAAGTCCAAATCAAGTCAAGCCTGAAGTTATTTCTTCAGCAACCCTAAAATAGGCCTAACGACGCCCCTGGTGTCCATCAACCTACAGCTTGGTATTTACCACTTCACTCTGGTTCAGATAGCTTTACGTTTGATATTCTTGGAATTAGCAATTTGAAGACATCATGCTAAATTCTGGTAATTGGCATTTTCTGCAATATTCTGACACATTCAATTGATTTATTGGGGGAAAACAGCCTACAGTAATGCAAATAATCCGTAGTTGCAGCCTTGCTCCATACATGGGACAGCTACAATAACAAAAAGAAAGGGGCTGACCTGTGTGTGTGTGTGTGTGTGTGTGTGTGTGTGTGTGTGTGTGTGTGTGTGTGTGTGTGTGTGTGTGAGAATTGTAGCTATGCCCCTCCTTATAAATCAGCAGACAAATACAGCTCAGTTTAAGGAGTGCACGCCTACCGCTTGCTCAGATTGCGTATTTATTATTCGGGTTGCCATTTTCAGAGTTATGTCGTGGTATATATAACTTTTGTTATTTATATATTGTACCGTAGAATCATCATAATTCAGTCTCCTTGCTGCTGCTGGCACTTTATATCCTGTAAAAAGTAATTTTGCAGGAAGTAAACTGCAGTTAACTGTTTTAACCCAATGCAGAGGTTGTTTTTCTTAATGTCCGTCAGCTAATTTAATCACTTTTCTCACTGCTTAATGGAATCCCGTTGTGCCACATAACAGGGGAACTATGCAAATGCAACACGAAGATAACGATGGATAGAAGATGTATAGATACATATGGGTAGAAATGAGTGTAAAATCCGTTCAGAGTGGACGAGGAAACCCCCGGTCTGGCAACCAGAAAAACATTCCGGAATGAAGGAGGGGTCAGCGGGCCACAGTGGAGCACCGCCCCGGGCTGGGTGGGGTGAACTTTGTCACAAATTTCCCTGCACCTCATAACACTCGCGTCCTCAGGGACAGATGCCAGCTCCGAAGTGCGCGCTGCAAACATGTACATCTGGTTCACCGTTCTAGCCGGACTGGCTGTTCTGTCCTTCTCATTCCTCAGGACATGTTTCCCTCACTTTGGCGAGGACTTTGCGTACATCCTGGCGAGCGTTAAACTCGGCTTCAGGCTCGTCAAATACAAGAAAAGCAAACCTTTTTACAGCGTCTTGGACTGCTTCTTGGATGCGGTGAAGAGGCATCCGAGTAAGATCTTTCTGCACTTCGAAGGACGAGAATATACTTATGGAGAGGTGGATAAACAGAGCAACAAGGTGGCCAGGGCTCTGCAGGCTGAAGCCCGACTGAAGGAGGGGGACGCGGTCGCCTTGTTTCTGGCCAACGAGCCCAGTTTCGTGTGGACTTGGCTCGGTTTGGCCAAGCTGGGTTGTCCGGCTGCTCTGCTCAACGCTAACATCAGATCCAAGTCTCTGCTGCACTGTTTCTCCTGCTGCGGGGCCAAAGTGATCATCGCCTCTCAAGGTGAGATACAGAACCGTGCTAACGCACGAGTCAGGGGCCCAGAGGAGGCGAGTAGGGGTCTTCAGCTCTCTTTGCTTCTGGGCTCTTCCACCAAATCTTTACGCATGCAAAACACGTGCAAAGTACAACTATGAGGTACTGGTACATTCAGTATTTCCATTATGTGCAACTTTCAGTGGTGCATAATACCGTTTTTTTTTAGAGATCCTTGTACTTGAGTATTTCTATTATATGCTGTTTTATTCTACATTTCGAAAGGTAAATATTGCACTTTTTACTCCATTAGATTAATTTGACAGCATCCACTGGTTACGTTTCAATAAAAATAAAACTACAATGATGAACTTCTATAATGCAACACAAAGATTAAACCAGTGGTTTCCAAACATGTTGCCTTTTTACATCTAACAAAGATGCATTGTCTAGTTGGGGCTCACATGGTTTAATTTAAGTAACTGTTCAATGCTCAAAGAGATGCAACTCTCCAATATTTCACAAAAAACAAAGATTAGGAAAAAATTAATACAAATGCTAAACTAAACTACCAACAGTACATACAATAATTAAGCTCCACCTAGCACAACTACAACCGTACATTGCTGCTTACACATTGATACTTCAGTATTAACAATCTAAAAATGTCTTATTTAGTAATATATCAGTCTTAGTACATTTTGTTGATAATTCATCTGTACTTTTCCTTAAATGTGATTTTTAAAATGAAGTTTAACCTGTACATTGTTTTATTTGTACCGTTATTAAAGAAAATTATCTGAATACTTCTTTCACTAGAAACTATTTTGCATAAAAAACTAAATTTCCTGATGTTTTTTTTTTTTTTCTTACTTCAATATAATCCTTTAACATCTGTATTCGCCTTACAGGTAATGATTGTTGAGGCATGCAGTTTACATACAAAGCATTTAATAATCTAAGAACATAATCGGTCACTATCTGCCAAGAGGCCTCAAAATTAACTTTTGCCCCAAATATCCCGGTTCCTCCCACTGTCTGTGCCACTTTATGGTCACCTTCAATGACGATCAAGCAAACGGCAGAGAATACACATTGTGGATTCTTTATTTTGTCTTGAGCCCCAGAAACCAACCAGTCTGTTCTGTATCATTATTCTCCCCTGTAATTATAGCATATATTAGGAATATGCACCACACAGTATCAACTGAAATAGTAAAGTGTTTAAAACTTGATTTTGACACAAGCATGGCTGTTCACAAGCACTCTGAACTCTAGTAGTCTGTATGAAGAGCAGTCCAATGTCCACGTAGTCTACTGTGGTACTGCTACTTTGAGTTAGTTAATCGATCTGAGTTGATCTTCTCTACGAGATTACAACACAAAGATACCTTTTTTATTTAAATTTTCTTGTCAGGCCTCGTATTGCTAGTAAGTGTAGGTAACAACTCTGATCACTGAGTACTAATCAGCCTTCATTAACAACGTTTACCACAGATTAAAGGTCCTTTATGATTGTTTCAGTCTGCACTAGATCTGATAAGACACAATGAACAAGATTAACACTGAAATATGTGTTTACTGCATGATTGGAATTGTTATTTTTAGTTTTCGTCACAGTATGATTACATGAAAAGACAACAACTGATGATATTGAGTTACTGTCACCCAGTCCTAATCTCCACAGGATAAACCAAGACTTGTTTCATTGTGTTCTAGATAACACAACCATTACAAAATCATATCGGTTCAAAAGTTTTATCTCGCTTTTGTTTGAAGAACATAGCAGTGTGATTTTTAAAGTAGTGAACTTTTACAGGACAGTTGATGAGTCATCTTAACTAACGGCTTCCTCAGCAAAAGTGATAAAGTTTAATCTCTCCCCCCCCCCCCACATGGTTTTAGTCAGTGTGCTGTACATTCAGTCCTGATGTTAATTTGAGGCACTTTGAAAACTTGTTACTCCGCTCTCCCCATTTTGGCGCTGGAGTTTCACCCCAGAGAAATGCTCACATTTAGTTTCCTGCAGCATGTGCTTGTGTCCCAGTGTGATGGGAGGTAACATGAAGCCTACATGTGCTGCATTGCGTAACACAGCGCTCTTGACGTATTGTGTGGAGCTTGAATGCCTCTCTGTTTGCAGAGCTGCAGGACGCTTTGGAGGAGGTTTTACCGACGCTGAGAGAGCAAGGTATCAGTGTGTACCTCATGTCAGAGACCTGCAGCATCCAGGGCATCAACACTTTGTCTGACAAGATCTCCCTGGCCTCCGATCAGCCGATGTCCCGGGACCTCAGAGCCAACGTCGGCATCAGGAGCACCGCTTTGTACATCTACACGTCGGGCACCACAGGTACACCAGGAACACCCAGCTAAAACCAATGCAGTCTAATACAAAAGTCCTGCAATAAATCATAATGTTTTGTTGAAACTGTTTTAGAGAGATTCCACTTCATGGTAACTATGAAGGCTCATTTTGTGGGGCAGTTAAACTGTATTTCCTTCTACTGAGAGGTGTGTGTGTGTGTTATATTTTATCCACTGCATGCATACCAATGAGGGTGGACATTCGATTCTTCTCGGGTGCTCGCCAATGAACTGTCTCAAACTATTCAATGGGAACTGAAACTCTTCTTAAGAGGCTCATAGTTCTGGGAAGTGTTCATGTATGTGAGCTAGTAAGATTTTAACTAGTTTGTCTACTGTTTGACAGTTTTACCTGAATAATATTAGCAGGTTAGGAAAAAGACATCAGTATTTCTTACGCATGTGTTGAAGAGGAGCTTGATATCTTTTCACACACTGTTCTTGTCATCAAAGCAAGACTCTAACTCTCTCTGTAAAGACCGAAACGTTTGATGTACTGATTTTGATACTCTGATAATTCTGCTAATCTTAAACTGTTTCCCAAAATACTATGAACTTGAAAGGTGGCTGTAAAAAGTTTGTATTTAGCTCCTTTTTAAACAAACAGCGGCTGCAGTCAGCATGGAGGGGAAAAAAACCTAACCAGATCACCTACTTCAGCTGAGTACTACATTAGGTCAAAGCAGGCAATCAGACTCCGACCTTTTGGCAAACCTTGCCCGTCCAGTCTACATGTGTTTTGAGGTGCGAGTCCGTACCTCCAAGTATAAGGCCGTGGTTCTCTGATGGAAAACAGTGGATTGCGCCCTCCGGGTTGGGAGTGAGTCACTGCCCCAAGCGAGGGAGTTTAAGTATCTTGGGGTCTTGTTGATCGGGGTGCCTCAAAAAGAGCTGGAAAGAGGGATGTCAGGAATACCTTGTTAAGCCTGCTGCCCCCTGCTACCCGATCCCGTATAAGGCGTAGATAAGATTAGTTTAAGCCAACAGTTACTCATTTACAAATGCAACAGATGAGGAGCAACATTTTCAACACTTTTATCAACACTCTTAGGAATCGTACAGTGGGTTTATCACATCTGATGACGGAGGTGAGAGTGAGTCCAAACAGTAAAGCTGCAGGCCGCAAAACCCAAACAATGAGCTGAATGACACTAGAATGTCCAGAGTCCAGTGATAATTCTCTGTATGATGTCCTTTCATACTGCACATAGTCATTTGATAAATTGTTTCACATTAAAATGTGGATTAGAGCAGCTTTAAAGAAAATATTCAGCAGAGAATTGTCTCGTACTGCAGGAGTGAGACGTTTCCTTTCAAACTGCGTATACCTAATACTAGCTGTACCTGATGATGATTTATTATCTTTGACTTTTGGAAGGTTTGCCTAAAGCAGCCGTTGTCACCCATGAGAGGGTTTGGGCCGCCTCCTTCCTCCAGGCGGTATGTGGAGTCACATCAGAGGACATCTTCTACATCAACCTGCCTCTCTATCACAGTGCAGGCTTCCTCATCGGGGTGATCGGAGGCATGGAGAGAGGTAATATAATCCTCTCAGCCAAAGTATTCACACACCTGGTTTGGACACTTAAGAAGATGCTGTGTACATTTACAGTAAGATAAAAGCTGCGTTATATGATGTTTATTGCAGGTCTAACCATTGTTCTGAGGAGAAAGTTCTCTGCCTCTCAGTTCTGGGACGACTGCAGGAAGTATAATGTGACAGTGATGCAGTACATCGGTGAAACAATGCGCTACCTCTGCAACTCGCCCAGGGTAAAATGAATCTCCAGTCAAAATAATAAACTATTGTTCTGATGGAAGATATGAAGCTTTGCATGTCTCCGTTGTGACCCGGAGTCAAACTCGCCTTTTGCAGAAAGACAACGAGAAGAACCACAGGGTGAGGATCGCCATCGGCAATGGAGTCCGAACAGACATTTGGACTGAGTTTCTGGATCGCTTCGGTGACATTAAAGTCAGAGAGTTGTACGCTGCCACAGAGGGAAACATCGGCTTCGTCAATTACACGTCCGAAATCGGTGCAGTTGGGCGAGTCAATTTTGTGCACAAGGTAAGTAGAGGAAAGTGTTCGCTGTCATCAGCCAACGCTAGCAGCACCGCTTCAGTCCAGACTGAAATGTCTCAACAACTGTGGGCTGAATTGTTAAGACATTCTTGCTTTCCGGAGGATGAATCACAATAACGCTGGTGATCCCCTGACCTTTCCTCTAGCGTCACCATGAGGTTGACATTTTTGTTTTTGAGTAAATGAGAATGTTGCAGACGTTTGTGTTCCCCACAAGATGAATTGTGTATATATGTTGGTTTTCCTCCAGCGACACCGTTGTCATAATTCAAATTTGCCTTTGTGTTTAGTGCTAATTAGCTAATGTTAGCATGCTATCACGCTAAACTAACATGGTGAACATGGTAAACATTATACCTGCTAAACATTTAGCTCAAAGCGCCACTGTGTCTTAGTACAGCCTCACAGAGCTGCTATAGTGTAGTATGTCATCAAATAATGAAAGTATAGACTAATTTAACTAATTCACTTTTTCTATAACTTTCTTCCGTCTAGTTTTTCTTCCCGTACACTTTGATCAAGTTTGACACTGAGAAGGAAGAGCCTGTCAGGAACTCTGAGGGTCTGTGCATCGAGGCAGACATAGGTGAGTCACTATTACAGGTGGAAACACACCTTTGTGTTCTTATTTCTCTTTCTTTGACACAAGAGCAGCAGTAAACATGTTGATAATCCATTTTTTTTATTTATTGTAAATTTAATAAGATTTGGTTTGGATTGTTGGTTGGACAAAACGTGCAACCTTAAAGCGTCGCCTCGGATCTAGTGGAAACTATGATCAACATTTTTCATGCGTCTTTTTTTTTGTCAGGCGAGACGGGACTTTTGGTTGGAAGGGTTACTCGGAGGTCGCCCTTTGTTGGGTACGCTGGCAACCAGCAACAGACGGAGAAGAAGAGACTTCGTGACGTGATGAAGAAAGGCGACCTGTACTTCAACACTGGGGATTTACTTCGGTTTGATCACAACAAGTTTGTGTACTTTCAGGATCGAGTTGGAGACACTTTCAGGCAAGTAGTGACACATTTGTGTTGATCTGTTAGATTTGTTGTTTTAATTCTCTCAAAGGATAGGAGGTTTTCCATTTGTTTAGGTGTTTTAACATGGATATATTAGTGTGGTTTTCACATCATAAGACTGGCAGAATTGGGGAGTTTCACTTTAACTTCATAATTTCTAAACTTTGCACGGCTTTCATTTACACTTCATAAGCGCAGTTCTTTCCAAACACTTTCCAAAAGATATCTTTTCAGTTATTTGTTTAAATCTGGTGCCAGTCAGGAAGTAATTTGGGATGCCATCTTGCACAAGTGTTTTCTTATTGCAGTGTCTGTTGCTTGTTTGTTGTTGCAGATGGAAAGGAGAAAACGTTGCCACATCGGAGGTTGCAGACATTCTCTCAATGGCGAACAGCATTGCGGAGGCAAATGTCTACGGCGTTAAAGTTGAAGGTAAAACCACTGACGATGTCAGAAATTATGTTTAAATGAAATGCTGTATTCTCTTCTTTTTAATATTTTCTATATGTAACCAATTTAATTGTCTGATTAGGTCACGAGGGTCGGATCGGCATGGCAGCTGTCACTCTGAAAGAAGGAGACGATTTTGACTGTTTGCACACCTACAAGCAGGTCGTGAACTACCTCCCAGCGTACGCAAGACCTCGATTCATCAGGGTTCAGGTAAAAAAAATAATTTGCTTAGCATTTTTTATCTTATTTCATGCACCTGAGGCATCCGATTATAGTAAGATTTTCTGGGTTTTAAAGCAGTAGCAAGGGATTTGAGGACTTTCCTGCGCTGGGTTTTTGCCTCTCAGCCAGAACACAAGCTGCCCTACTTGTTCGGTGGAGGTTGTTGGGGGAGCGTGTGACTGAACTACAGACACCCACTCAGGGCTGAAAAAAGCCCTCCAACTGCTCTGCACTTGTTAGATACAAAATAAAATCTTTCAGCTGTTTTTTTATTTACAGATTATTTTTATTTTTATTGCAGTATGATTTTTTTTTTTTTTTATGACATACTAGCTTGTCTATTCGTGATGTTTGGGTGCTTGGTGCAAAAAAGCCCAGATTTCAGCAATAATTTGACAATATACCAAGTAAAAATGACTGTTTGTCTGTACTATATTTTACATTATGTCCACCACTTATAATAACATTATAAAAACATTAAACCCTTTTATAAGTTGTCATGCATGAGTATAAACATTTAAAGAGTTTTATAAAGCCTAATAAATGCATGATAATATCTTATGAATGTGCTTATGATGCATTAAAAACATGACCTTCATATTAAGTGTTACCAAATTTGATCCCAAAGACATTTTTCAAACTTGGATTTAAAAAAAAATATTCATAAAATGTTTGTTTTGTAGCCCTGCCTGGAGATGACGGGGACATTCAAGATGAAGAAAGTGAAGTTGGTGGAGGAGGGATTCAATCCAGCTCACATCGAAGATCCGTTATACTTTTTAGATCTTGAGAAGAAGATGTATGTTCCCCTGACTGAAGACATCTACAGATCAATCGCTGGTCGGGATATAAAACTCTAACACAGAAACTTTAAAGCAGCAAGTATTGAACCAGATAACACCTCATTCATGGAAATTTTTAACAGTCAACTAATCTCAGGAACAGACTTTGACACATTGCATAATGTTTTAACCTGTTATCTTTTATCCGTGAGGGTCAATTGGACCCCCAGAAAACAATTGCAATTCAACCTATTACCCAACTTGTGTCAGATAGTTTGTAATAAAACATTTGAGAGGCGACAGGAAGGGGCAACCTCAAGGGTCTTATTCTCATGGGAGGAGAAATCCTCATAATCAGGGTCCTTCTCAACATTCTCCTCAGTTTCAGACCCATTCTCCCCCAAGTCACTGTCAAGAGAACTGTGGCTAAACCTCACTGGCACAAAATGGGACACATCAGGGGTTCTCACACTACTACAGGTATGTGCTATGACAGGCTAGGCCCCTACAGATTGAAACATTGCATAGTGACCTCAAAATCAGCCAAAACAATGTCTTAAGTGTTTTTATACAGCTGGGGAACAGCTGTATAATCATATGATCACAGCTCATCATTTAGAGACTTCAAACACTGAAATTTACTTCTTTTTTTAACACAATTTCTGTCCATCTCTGCAGTTTTTGTAAATGTATTCCTTAATGCTGACAGTATTTGATATACAGGTATGTCTTGCTGCCACTGTCGTACTTTTAATAATTAAACTCTGGTTGTCTTTTTTCCCTTGGCTCCTATTTCATGATTGGCCAGATAAATGGTAACATTTGAAGTTTCAGTTTGTTTGCATTAAACTGAAAATAACTCAGATATTACACAGCTGTACATAAGCTTTAAATATTAAACTTTTAAGACCTACTTATGTTACATATTGGCACAATCCCTCCTGTTTTTATCAGTGGACCTTTGTACTGTTATGTACAGCCAGTCTTTAGTTTATCAACGTGTGTGTGTGTGTGTGTGCACCAACATCACACAGAGTTAAAGTAACTACTGATACTGTGACAAACATGGAAAAAATGTTGAAATCAGCTGGTTTCAGAGAAATAAGTCGAGTTGAACTTTAGTCAACTTAACCACTGACTCAAATAAGTGTTTTTGTTGTTACTTCCCTTAAGTGTTTGACTTTCACAACTGGGTTGAAAGCCAAATGGTCCTGTACACATGTGTGGTGTGGAAACCACCAAAGGAGACTTTTTGTATCTGGTTGCATTTGGAGGTAGAGGGCCTAGATTTGATTTTAAGATATATATTTTCTTTTTAGATAGTTAGCGGAAGTTTTTTGTTGAAATCCCTACCAGACAAATTACTAAAAGCAGAGTAGCTTTATACATTCAGTTGCAAGTTTCAGAAAAAAAATCTGAGTATAGTATGCAATAGAATGTCATAAAAAAAGTCAACAGTACAATATGTCATAAAAGGTGAATATGTTATTAGAAAGTAATTTTATAGTATCTTAAAAAAAGGTCTTGTATATGTCTCAAAGTCTAGTCGTATAGTTTCTCATAAGTCGTTAAGTCATATTATAGAATGCCACAATATCATAGTATAGTATGTCAACAGTATTACAAATATAATTGTTTGAGAGGCATAAAAAAGTCAGTATAGTATCCCATAGAAAAGTCTAACGTGCCATAGTATAGTATACCATTAAATCTCATAAAAAAAGTCATAGTACAGTATGTAAACTGTAACAAGGAGGGAGACCACGCAATGTTATAAAACCAAACGACTTATTAAACTAAGGTTAACACAAAACAAACACTGGAGTGTGCAGATCAGCAAAGTCAGTGATGAAAGCAGTGCATGTATGTGTGGCATGTGTGCTGTGGAGGTGTTGAAGGTGCAAAACCAAAAGGAGGACATGCAGTGTGGATGTCAGCTGTAGGAAGGGAGAGAGAGACAACGTGGACCAGCTTTTATAGGCTGGAAGGCCCAGATGAGCTTCATCAAGCTGACGACCCTCTCTTGTGAGCCAAGTGCCTGCTGAGGTTGGCCAGGACAGCCTTCAAGACAGTGGGAGGGGCGTGACACATTAAAGAACTTGTATAGCATGGCTGTGAAATTTAAAAACCTTTAGTATACGTTAATAGTATACCATTGAATTGTCATAGTATGTTATAAAAAAAAATTCGAATCAGGTCATCCTTGTGTCCAAGTGGAAGTTTGTCCCAAATTCCAAGAAATTCCCTCAGTGTTCCTGAGATATGAGTTCAAGAGAACGGCTGACACAATATTTAGTGTTTTAACCTTGAGTCCAAGTAGACGTTTGTGCCAAATGTCAAGAAATTCTCTCAAGACGTTCCGTGATATATTGCGTTTACGAGTGTGGGACGTAAAATGGAAACTATTTCTGGCTTCAAACAGCCAGTGAACTGGTTACAAAGCAACACCAATAGGATGCATGCCAATAACTGTTCATCTTTAAAAGAACATTAAGAGCATTAGTGTAAGCGAAGAATCCACCTGACAACTCGATTCGCTGAGTTTTACATGTGGAATGAATTGTGAAGCAGCTGTGAATGTCAGAAAGCTTGAATCAAATGTTGAACGCTGACAATACACAAAGCGCAGGAATCCTTTGAGCGTCTGGCAGAACAACGGTCTGGGTGTGTCGGTATGTAAAACATCTGGAAGTTTAGATCGACACAACGCACCAATACAAGCAGCGGTTACTTTAAAAATGAATTTATTTATTAATACAGTGGTATACTTAGAAATGTGACGCAAATGAGAAACAAAAAAAAGAAGTTGAACCAAAGAAAAAGAAAAATAAATAAAAATGTCAGCCACACGGGAAAATAAACTAGTGTTGGGTTGAAGCAGTGTCATCATATCAAAAGAAAATAGTACCGATGTGCCATAATAAATTGTCTATTAGTACAAAAATACATTTCAGGGCACACAATACAGCATCCAGTATCACAAATAAAGGAAGGGACCACTCTTCACAGCAGACCCCCTCAAGTACATCTTTTAAAATCATTTAAACCAAGCACTTCTCTATTTTGTAAATAAGAATAAAAAGTTTTCTGACTGTTAAAAATGCCTTAAGTAGTGTGTGTGTATATGTTGGTAGAAAAGTCAGACTTATTACTGCTTATGTCAGTTCCAAGGCTCAGGGGTATAACCAGAATACAAACATAACCAATGTAACCGCTTTCTCTTTTTAAACAAACGTTTTCTCTTTTATACAAAATAACAAAGATGTACAAAAGTTCATTTACAGAGAACCAAGGCCATATACTAGCAATATGTACAGCAACAATTTAATCATCTTCTAGCTTTTTGAATTTCCTCAAACTTCATATGCATAGCAGTAAAAGAAAGCATACCTTTTCATCAGCCTCAATTATTCTCGTGTGCTAAATCCAAGTTCACCGTTTTATGAGAAAATGCAGAGACAACTTTTTCTTTCCGCAGTGATCGCGATAACTGAAGGAACCGATGTTTTTAAAGTTTCACTGAAAAGTTAATATGCAGATAAGGCATCACTGCTTGCAGTGTACGATGGGATTTTCATGTGTTGAACTTAGTAGTAGCAGGCTTCTGGACCTGAGTCATAGCACATGCATAGATCTCTAGACAGCAGGAGTTTGTAAAATCAAGTCAGTATATTTATCTACGGTAAAACATTGCTACAAAACATCAGTTTTAAACAGAGAGAGAGCCCCGTCACAACAAACGGGCATCTGATACTAATACTTAACCTTCGTTCTTCTTATTTTTTATTTTTTTCATCTTTACGATGCCTACGTCTTCCTTCATGAGTCGGGCTCAGCAAGTCCTCAGAGATCCTTCATGAGTGAAACGCATGACCACAGAACTCACAAACAAAAGTTTTGCATATACCAACTTTGCTGTTTGTGAGTGTTGCTTTTTTTTTTTTTTCTTAACAGTATGCAAAAAATCCCATTGCACTATTAAATGAGTTTCCAAAATTCTCCTGTTTCCTGCACCGCTCTGATCTTTTACAAAATTAGTTTAAAAAAAAAAAAGTCAAAACGAGATTATTCAGTCTGTGGCACTGGTCATGCATTCCAACTTCAGTTCCTTTGTTTGAATAACTTGTTTTAATCTTTATTTTTTGCAAGCCTTGAAAGCACCGAAAAAGAAAGAAAGAAAAGAACAAGAGTACAGCGTTGGGGATGCTGGACTCCTTCGACTCTCCTTGTGTGTGTGTGTGTCGATTTTTTTCTCTTTTTTTTTTTTTTACATTTTTGGGCACAGTTAACAACGTGAGAGTATCAGGTTCATACTTCATCGAGCATCGTGCACCCTGCCACGGTGGAGGGAGCCCGGCAGGGGCAACTGAGGTCCCCTGTTTATCACATTCAGTAACAGGCCAGCTGTTGCCCTCTTCAGAAGTGGTCAATGAGCACAGACACACAGTTTGCACCCACCAGGTAGTTTGGGTCTCCAGGGAGAGATTTGTTCTGCCAGGTTTTGGGATCACCTGCAGGAAAGAGAGACATGATGTCAGCTGCTGGAGCCTGCCTTCCTTTATTTAAATACAGAAAATAAACTCGGGGATGCACCGGTGTGTACCTGTGTTTTGGGTATCGGAGTACAAATCTGTGTTAGAATTAATAAACTTTTATGTGTAAGGCATCAGGCTTGACTTTAACATTGCTTTCTTAACTTTGGAAGACACAATGTAACAAATAAATCCATAGATATCAATTGACTGAACTGTTATTTATTACTAAAATAATAAATAACGCACCAGCAACTTGCTTAATTATCTTCAAAATTGACAGGAATTACAACTCCAGTATATAATGTAACATTTACATGTCGGATTGAATAGATCTGCCTCATTGTCACTGATACCCGATGCAGCTGTTTGAGTCAGTATGGGCCCAATATCCGGTATCATATATCGGTGCATCCCTAACAAAAACACAACAGATGCTCAAAACAAAAGGGATTATTGTGATAGATGGATCATAAATACAACAAGTCTCAATGAGAACACGTACGACTGATGATGCTTTAATGCGTACAATGAAGTCCTGTTGCCCACCATGAGTTTATGTGATTAGTTAATGTTTAATGGATCATTCAAATGCAATTAATGTTAACTCAGTTACTTCATACATGAATTCATATGCCACCAAATGAGCTATAATCCAGTTCCATAGGTGCTTCTCATGGAAACATAAAGCTGTATGAAGGCGGTCAGATGCAAACATCTACATATTGTTAAATGACACAACAGTCTTGTTTATGTTCATTAGGCTGGTGGCCCGATGCTAATTAAGCTACTGATTGCTTACGGTGACTTGTGTTGCATTGTGGGGAATGTAGGCACCAGGTTTTGAGAAGGAAGAGGAATGTGTGGAATAGAAAAAAAGATGTCGTTGGCGTGTTTTGTACTCTTACTATAAAAAAATGCAATTTGTTTTGTCCAATCAACAGTCAAAAACTCCACAGACATTCAGTTTACTGTCTAATAAGACAAAACAAACCATTGAGTAGCTGGAACTTATGTCACATTTGGCATTTTTGCTCAAAAAAGGTCTTAATTATAAAACTGGTTTCTGTGACTGACTCGACTCTAATAAATCGACTAAATGTTTCACCTCTAGTGGCGCTGAAGTGATTTTTTTGTTATGACTGTCTGGAAGCCTTAGATTTGAATAGTCAAGGCACCTCAGTTCATATTAAGCCAACACATCAAATCTCCAAACAGCACAGGCATGAAGAAGAAATGAAGGGAATATGGAAAACAGAGGACATGATTTAAATGAGTCAGACACCAAAAACTCTCCTCTCTAATCACAAAAGCCAGCCCAAAGACCCCAAAAGGACAGAGGACAGCGTACCCGACGAGGAGTCGGAGGATTTTAGAGCAAAAGACCAACCATCAGGGGTCATAGACGCACAGTGAGGTAAGCGCAGCTCCACCGGCTTCAGGAACTTGAGTCCATGCGGGCCACACATCACCAGCGGACTTAGCAGCGTTTCTCCTGCACGGACACACAACAAGATTTAAATTCCACAAATTAAACCTGCAGGAATTAATCAGCACACCGGATTATTTATTACCCAATCAAGAGGCAAACTGGAGTTAGGCCTTCGTGGTGAATGATAATTAACTGTTAACTGACTTGCCAGATTAATTAAATGACCACACTCCCTCGGTGCTTAATGTTAATCTAAAGAAATACTCTAAAAATAACTGCTGGGATGCTATTTCATGTCAGAGCTCATTTCTAATTATCCAGTAAAAGGTACTGCTGAAACTATCCTGAAGTAAAACTAAAAAGTCTCAAACTCCCGTGTTTACTGCTGTTATTGTATACGTTCGAGTGTAGTAAAGTTTGTTCCTTGACATTATTCAGACATAAAGGAAGGACTGACCTTTCTCCTTGTCAAGGGGGGGCAGGATGCTGTTGTCCCGGCACACCTTGAAGTAAATCTCCTGCTCCACGCTCTCGGGGATGGCACCCTGAGGGATGATGATGCTGACGCCCGTCTCGATGGAGCTCAGGACCCCTCCGTTACAGTTGAAGATCCCCCGGGCGGTGGCCACCACCGTGTGTCCTTCATCTTCGTCGTCATCATCCAGCGTGCTGGGGCTGAGGGACGGAGCGCAAAAGTCAGCATCATCAGTCAAAACCGTGTACGTAGAGAAAGTTGCCCAGCAGTGGACACAAGAACAAACCCCCTGTGAACAAAACCCTCAGAGAACCTCCTGCTGCTGTTCAATGTGAACACGTACGAGTTTCTCACCTTACAGGGATGGCCTTGGGAATGGCGTTGATGTTATTGTGCTGGTATTTGGGCCTGTTGTCCATAGTGCGTGTGAAGGTGTCCAGACCACTGTCATGGTCCAGGGGCTGTGGTGACAGCGTAGGCTTCCCACTGCTGTTGCTCACCACACTGGGCTTGCTGAGGAGGTCCGTCTTCACCTGTGTGTCGTTGGGCAGCAGGTTGTGGTTAAACTTGGGGCTCTCGAACTTGCGCTCAAAGGGCCGGGCTGAGCTGGTGTACGGCTTGGGGACGTAGCGGTTATAGCTCGTTGGAGCGGGAGCGCCCAGCGTCTTTGCCGTTTCAGTGCCATTGACTGGGGATTTGTCGGGGAGGCCCCTCGGGGGCAGGTAGCCGCCAGGAGTGGGTTCGTCTCTGCTGGCCGGCCTGAGAGCCGGCAGCTCGGGTTTGGGATTGGGTGAACTCAATGGCTCGGGTATGGAGTTCGCTGGAGATGGTTGAAGGAAAATACAATCACTTAAACACAGTCTTTGTCACACTATTATACCCTCGCACTTTAGAAGAGAGCGCTTACCGTCATTGGGGCTGAGCTTGAGCAGTGCGTTGGGTGGGATGGCGGACGCTGGGGGTCCATACTGTGATGATGGGCTGATCTGGGGCAAGGGTTCATATCTTTTCTCCACTGGACTCACCTTCTCTACAGACTCAACTCTGCAGTACACAAAACAAATCGGTTAACAAAACAATTTTGATTCCGCAGCAGGTGGAGTTAAAAAGCGGAGGCGTTTTATACATCAGCCAACAGTGCTGGCATGAGCTGCAGTTCTACCTGTTGTATGGGTAGGACAGCTGAGCTGGTTTGGGCAGGTCGTGGAAGCGGTTGATGCCAGGACTGGGTTGGCCCATGGCCTTGCTGTCGAAGCTGCGGCGATCAAAGTAGGACAACTGCTTCCTGTAGTACTCCTCATCCTCATCTGGGTCATAGTGGTTAGAACGCATTACATCATCCATGGGTTTAGGATGGGGCTTCTGTGGCTCAGGGGCCCTGCAGAGGAAGCAAAAAAGAAACGAGTAAAACAGCTGCAGAGATTTAAACTGCAGGGAGGATTGGTCTAAAGCCCGCTGGACAACGTTTTGATGGAAGACATCCTGACTGTAATTTGAAATGATCAAGTATGTTTGAAAATAATCTGGACGTCCCAGACGGGGTGAAGAGCTCCAGACGGCGATGAGACTGGAGCCGACCTTCTCACAGCAGGGAGCCACGACATTCCTAATGACCCCGTAAACATGCAGAGCTGGTCGTCTTGGTAGAAAGACGCTCTTTTGATGCCTTGTGTGTCTTTGCACACCACTCCAGAGTCTGGCTTGCTACACGGTGACCTGTGTCCACTAGGTGGAGCTCAAACAACTATAATATATTTCCAAGATGCCTTTGCAAGGATCTCCTAGTTGTCCTTCACCCACCTACTTTGCAGCCTGGGGTTCTGTGAGGACTACATACCTATAGGTGGATTTCTCCTGCTCCAGGTTGCTGAGGGAATTGGCTTTGAGGACTGGGCCAGGTGCAATCACAGGTTTAGGAACATCTGCAGGCTGAAAAGCAAAGCAAAGCGAAGGTGTCTCTTTAGTGCTTCTTGCATCTGATCCAGATTTTTGCTCACATGAACGGATTGCACGCACATGGCTATCTGTGCCCGACAGCTCACAGGCCAGAGGATTACAAAAACAGGCGATAATTTCACAAAAACAAGCTTGCAGTTTGAAGCCCGTCTATTCTGCAGTTTTTTGACTGCAGTCTGGGAAAAGATCATTTGGCCTCAGTGGAGCATTTTTGGTTATCTTGTGCTGCTTTGAAATACTAACATATCAAAGTACCAATTGTTAAACCCCTTTAATAGCTAACAAAGGCTCCCATCTGAAATCTAGCCTAACATGAACCACCTTGTACCAGGCAATGTTTAAATCTAGAGTAACAATATGATCCTAGTTATCTACCTCTTTCAGAGTGTGACCTGGCTGCAATTTTCCAATTGGATAGTTCTCCAACTACACAATCTTTCTTTGTTATCAATGTTCATAACTGTGATGAACTTCTTTTAGAGGTTAAAATGTAGAGTTACGAGGTGTCCACATTCATTTGTACACCCCTGTGAGGAACTCACCCTGAGAGCGGATTCTCCTCCTTCTTTAGCCCGGTCCATAGAAACAGAGCGTTTGTTCTCAAACATCTTCACTCTGTTGAGCACCGACTGTGGCTTCATGGCCGGGTCCTCGTCCAGGTCTTCCCGTGGCGGAGGAGGGAGGGGTTTGGAGCCCGGAGTGACCGCTGGCTCGCCGGGAGAGGGCAGGCTCTCCGGTTTAGGAGGGGGAATTGTGGGTTCAGAGTTCATCATAGGGTCATGCATCCCTTGCTTAAAGCCACGGTTTGCAGGCCCAGGAATGTAGGTGGGCCTCAGACCAGAGTCACTGTAATACTGCTTTGGGGGCTCCGGCGATCGAGGTGAATTAATGGGGAAGCCGTGAGGTTCTGCCTCATAAGGGGAGCGGGCGTCATAGCCAGCTGGGGGCGGGGGCTCATCGTAACGAATGGGCCCAGGTTTACTGTGCCGTCGTCTGCCGTCGTAGCCCACTGGAGGGGCCTCATCGTACCGCGGCTGGGTGGGGCTGTAGTCCCTGCCTGGTCCGTCGTCGTAGGGCGACCGGGGGCTGTAGCCCATGGGTTGCTGGTGGCCCGGCTGGTACCCTGCGGGCTGGGAGGACGAGGTCTGCTGGTCGTAGGGGGGCCACTGTTCGTTGTAATGAGGCACACGGTTGTCGTAGTGCAGGTGAGAGTCAGTGTTGTGAGGCTTTGGATCGGTGAAGCCGCCTCCATCGTATCCGTAAGGCGGGTGGTCGTAATCGCGGTATGGCTGTTTGTCCTGGAACGGCTGGTGACAGTAGCTCAAAGACTGCTTCAGGCCATGGTTGATTCGCACAGGGTCCTCCATATTGTACAGATCTTTCTTGTACATCTGTGAAGAAACAACACTGAATGAATTCATCCATCACATCGTCATCGTACATTTTCAGCTTTTAACAATCACCATGTTGGAGGACAGAAAGCAGCCAGGGAAAAATGCTTTCCCAACACCAGATTGAGAATAATGAAAAAGATTACATTCAATACTGGGAAAAACTGAAACCTTGAGGAATTTAACATGGATAAAATGAACCAAATCATTAGAAAATCCCTCTACCGTTCAATTAAACAAAAATCAATTCAAAGTGCAATCACACAAGCAAACCTTTGTCCATTATTCAAAAACAGTTCTGAATGCCTGTTTGACAAGATGCCTCTCAAGAATGGTTATAATCATATGGACACGAGGTTTTACACATCAACACATTTTATAAATAGTGAACTAACAAGCAATTTGCACATTTCTGAAAGGCCTCATTTCAAACAAATGATGTGTAGCCTGTAGACAGCAAATCTAGTTACAGTACTTCCTATTGAAGGTTGATTTGTTGTCATCTACTCCGGACAAAACTACTAAACGGAAGACACAATGCAGTGTGTGCTGACGTAAGTTTGTTTTTAGATACAGAATATTGCTTGATGGAAATCATTACCAAGAGTACTGTCTGCAGGTTAGCTTTCATCATGCAACCAACATTCAGTTTGCATCTAATGCAACGTCAAACTACTGGCACTACAACAGACGACACATCTACCACCATGATGCCACATAGCGCTACTATCGTTCATCTACAGAAGAGAGTTAAAGCTGAAAGGAACCCAAAAAACATTAGGAGCCATGCAAAGGAAGTAAGAGGCAACAGTTAGGGCTGGTTGTGGATGTCTTCCCCCTGTTCAAAGACTCAGATGTACCAGTCCTCCTGGTCTCCCAGCCCACTGTGGTGCATGTGGACTAGTCTGTCGCACATTTTCTCTGGGAGCCAGAGACACACAGTGGGCTCAGTGAGTCACACAGTGTGGGCGTGTCATGCAGAGAGCGAGTGGAAAGCATGTGCGAGAAGACAGGCAGTTAAAACAGCAGGCTGTGGCCCAGGCCCGGTCCGAGTGGCTGGTGAAACAGCGGGTACCTTTGGTTCTGGACCAGGCGGTCCAGACGGGTGGGGTTCATGTGGTGGTGGGGGCTGAATAAGCTCAGGGGCAGGGCTGGGGCTGCTAAGTGAGTCCGCCTGAGGAGCTGCGGCTGCAGCAGGCGGCTCCTCTAGGTGCACACCCTCACGCTGTACAGGCTGCTCAACAGCAGGGGGCGCTACCGCCGGCGGAGGCAACGAGGGCATGGGCAGAGCAGCCTCATCTTGCTGTGAAGTATTGTTAAGAGACATTTATAACACAGCCTGCCAAGGGCACACAAAGTACAGCTCACCCCAACACCACGAGCTCCTTCCTTACACTGAATCAGTTTTACACCAGCCAGAGAAGGTGGTTGGAACAGATAACATACCAGTAGCTTCTAAAACAGGTTTATTACTTAGCAATGGGCATTAAATCTTAACAACGGTCAGGACACAACACTGAACACAAAGGAGCTATTCCTCAGCTCGCCAGTACTTTTAGCCATCATCCATCTCTGACGGGTGCAGCCTGCAAAGCTAGATATGAATTTTACCTGTTGCGGAGCGGCCATCTTGAACCCAGCGGGGTCTATGCGACTGGCTGGGTCGGGCTGCACAGGGTGCTGGTATCCAGGATAACCAGGGGTGTCCTGAATTACAGGCGGGTCTTCTCGCACAGGCTCGGATGAGCGGGTGATGGCGGGCTCCGTGGGCAGACCCACTTCGTCGTTCAGTGTCTCGTCCAGCTCCTGGTCCGTGTACGCTCCGCCCTCCGTGTCCGTGTCCTCGTAGTCAGAGGTGTGGCGGCTGTCCGTGCTGTACATGGAGTATTCACTTCCTGGCGCAGACAGGTAGGACAGACGGTCGTCGTGGATGTCCAAGTCATCCTCTGTAGTGCCATCCGCCTGAGCAGAGAAACGATAGTGAGACGAACAGGTATCCAAAAAATATTGTGGAGAGACAAGGAATGACACAACAGTCTCTCACCTTGCCCTCTGACACCCACACCAGCTGGTTCTGCTGCTGCTGGATTGTTTCTTTCAGAGCTCCGTACCAGCCATCATTCATATTGTTCATGTTGATGGTGGCTAAAAGACAGTATTTTTTTTTGGTCACTATCACTTCAAGAAGAATAAAACATGTGAAAAGAGACACTATACACTCTGCACACTCACTGGTGAACAGGTGGTGGTTATTCTTCCTCAGTTTGATGGCTCTCTCGTAGAGCTTCCTGGCGCTCTTCCTGGACTCTGGACACAGTCTGGTCCTCATGTTCTTCACACCCTGCTTAGTATCAGGATTTAGGAAGACCACAATCGGGTACCACTGAGCATAGTTCAGCCTGTCCACAGCGTTCGGGGTGATGTCCAGGACAGCATGTTTGTCCTTCATGAGATAAGGGCAGGGAAGAGGAGGGAGGAGAAATAAATCGGTGAAGAAATAATCTAAGAACCTACAACGCTGTTCATACGATACAAGGAGGCCTACTCACTCTGTCAATGATCTGCTTGATGGTGTGAAGACGAATGATTCCTGAACTACGCTGGTCTGTTCCTGCATCTCTCGGTTCACTCTCTGCAAAAGAGATTAGAGGGATTTATGAAGAAAAATTCATCTTGAACACTTAATAAGTTTCCTGTCAGTTGATGTTTTCTATAATATATGTGCAGTAAAATGTAGACAAACATACTTGCAAGCTCAAAAAGATCTGGCTCTTCTCTGGAGAGTTTTTCTCGAGCAGTATCAGCGATCGGCCCAAATATCACCACAGGTCTCAGGAAACCAGCTGCACAGAAATATAAAGAAATATATAAAGACTCAGAAATATAGGCTGTTATATAGGCTAGCAGACCTTGTCAGAGTCCTCACCCTCTCTCAGTACAACTCTTTCATAAGCCGGGAACTTTGTCTGGACCGGCTGAGAAGAGAGATCCTCTCTGCTCTTCCTCAGGTTCCTCTTTGAGCTCCGAAGACCACGAAACCTCCAGAAGTCAGCCCTGTCGCCACCCGCCGTCTTGGGGAGAGTGTATTGCACGCTGGACAGCTGCTCTGCTCTGTTAACGAATGACAGAAAGACAGAGACGGTTCTTAATGTAACACAAGCTAATGGATGTGTCAGAAATTTGGCACCGCTAACCTAAACACTGCCAATGCCCAAGGGCGCTTACATGGCAATGATAATCATAACAAATGTAATATTAATAAGGGAACTGTTGTTGCAAACATTTATCAAGCATGTCACTCTTTGAGCAGACGCATCAACCTTTTTAACCCACAGCTAAATTTGGCTTATAATGTCATTCTTATATACTTTATCCTTTTCATTATTCTTAATGGTCTGTTTTTTTATATTTCAGCATCTCCTATTTACATCTCTTGTGGTGCTCCATAAATAAAGTGTATCATTAAACCTATAATATGTCTCTCAGGTCACCTGTTTTTGTTGGGGATGATGCCCCTCTCCACCTCTTGGTGATTCTTGCCGATGCGAATGGCCAGCCAGGAGCCCAGCTTCCCGTTGTAGAGGGTGTCCACCACACGGAACACCTCCCCCTTGTTGAAGCTCAACCCATACGGAGATTCCTTCTCGTACTCAAAGTGTGTCCGGATGTAGAAGGAGTCGCCGACATCCGACTCCACAATCCGCCGATACACTGAGCAGGAGACAGCGAGTCAGAAACATTGGGCTAATGTGATCAACGGAACTTAATCTCTCATTTCATCTCCTTACTCACTTCACTTACCATCTTTCTTCTTCTGGGCCAGAATGGTGACCTCTTCACCCTTCGGAAGGTCTAGGAGGAACAGCACCGCCTCCTCTCGGATTATGTTCGCAAAATCTACATTATTTACCTGCAATTTGGGAACACATTACTGCTTCATGCTGACCACAAAGTGACGTCACTGTTGTCGAGTACTTTAAAGTTTGAGTTAAGAAGTAAGCTTCATTGTTCAAAGTGAGCGTGAGAGGAGATGTAAATCTCTGTTTGTATAAAAAGGATTACATCGCTCTTGCTGTTCTCAGTATTGCCTATCTGAAGATTTGACTGCACTTAAAGAACTCAAGCCATTCCTCTTTATACTTAAAGAAAGGAGGAGGAGGTACAAACAGGGAGATATATGGCTTTGAGGAAACGGGACAAACACAGCGAGAGGAAACACAGCTTTTTGTGTGTGTGTGTGTGTGTGTGTGTGTGTGTGTGTGTGTGCTCCCTCTGGGCCATTGCTAAGAGACCAGCATGGAGGTACAAGCATTCTGGAGCAACTAGTGTGTAAAACCATGAATAAAAAAAAAGAAGGAAAAAGCTTGAGGACGCATACCCCATAAAACATGTCTGTTTACAGACACCATCAGGTACCCATTGTTAAAACAAGGAGAAGACAAAAAACAATCAGAATAATGGCTCTAAGTTCTGGACATGGAACTTTTTGCAATTTTTCCAACACCTCTTAAGTTGAACAAGAACCACTTGTTTTAGCTGTCAGGTTATTCACTTGCTGTGTTAAAAAGTAAAGCATCTCACCCTGAGAATTTGGTCGCCCTCCTCCAGGCCCTCCTTGGAAGCTGGGCTATCCTCAAGCACTCCGGCTACAAAGATGCCCACGTCATTCCCCCCGGCCAGCCGCAGCCCCACACTCTCCCCTTTCCTGAACTTCACCAGCTTCATGCTTGGCCTGAGGATGGGGAAGACTATTGTTAGGATGATTTTCTTTGACATGACACCATTTGATGGCATTTTCTGTCTTTCCAGAGAAGACTTCAATGTATGAATAGTTGAGTGACTCTTGGATGCAAGCCAGGTTTTCTCTTTTTGCCGAGACCGTTTTCTCTTTACCGAGCTTATAAAAGCAAAGACGTACAATTGTTCTGTAGAAAGAGAAAGGCACAGTGATGGAGAACATTTGAATATATTTCAATCATTTTGCTAAAGAGAAAAATAACCAGAGTAAACTGTCTCCCACAGAACAATCCAGTGTGTTCAGAACATGTTGAAATCTATGCCTTGTTGCAGCCGAAATGCTTCGTATAGAGATAACATTTAGAAAACTGTCTCCAAGATGTGCTGTTGTTATATACTGCAATTAAAAAGGTCCTCACTCTTTACTCTCTCTTCACTTTTTATAAAAGTGAACTGAGATTTATGGAGTGAGGCGCTCACAAAGGTCACTTTTTGTTTTGTAGATTTTAATAGGACATTAATATTTGATGGTGTGAATTTGTTCGCTGTTGTTATTACCGTAGGATGCTCTCGTCATGGGCAGCACTTGGCACAGGGGCATCAGCGGGACTGACTGGCAGGTCTACATCTGGCTGACCAGGCTGAGCATACACCGGCTTGGGCTCTGAACCAAAACACAACCTCAGGTTATTAATGCAGACACACGCTGAACAGGTTTAAAAACAAAGAAATACTCCCTCAAACACATTCACAACACCGCAGATACACGTGTTAAACTAAGTACAATTACAGTAACTAAAAACACAACTGTTCAAAACCACAGTGTCAAAGTGTCATCACAGACGCTTGCACACACACACACACACACACACACACACACACACACTCAAGGCACATAGTGTCCTGAGCAGGGAGGTCAAACAGAAAGGCAGCAGAGTGCTGCAGGCTGGGGAGGAACGTCAGACTCGATCAACTCATACGGTCTATTTTCATTTGGCTTCAGGCAAACTCAGCCAGGCTCAGCAGGCGTCTGGATCTAACTTTTTTTTTTTCTGTAGTTATGCTCTTAAAAAAAGGGCAAAAATGACTGGTTCGAAGAAGATTTCATTTTACCATCATGAAATCATTTAATAAAACAATTAAATGACTGCTTATGATGGACGGGGACACCCACATGTCGTATTTGCTTACAGGTACAAGAGACAAATGATGGGTGTACTTACATGTCTATCTGTTAACTTCTGATTTACAAATCACTTGTCGGACACGTACACAGAATATTCAGGTCTAATGGCCGATTGTGTCATCACTGACCTGGGAGTGGTGGGAGCCGTTTCTCCTCTCTAGCACTAGCCGACTCCTTCGGTTTGGGCAGAGGAACCTCCTCTGGTAGCTTCACGGGAGTTGAAGACGGCTTCGAGATCCGTTCGTCATCACGACTTCTGTGACTGCAGACAAAAATACGTCGTCTTTAGCAAAAGGAATGCGTGAGATTATGAATAGTGCATTCTGGAGATGTAGAGCTTGGGAGGTAACAGGAGAGCTTTAAGGCTACATCCTGAATACACGCAGCAATACCAAGGCCGCATACGACTCAACACAACTTTTCTCCTGACTGCAGCGTGGCACGCACTGGCTGAGAAAAGGAAAAACAGGTGAAAAGAACGGCTCGGAGTCTGAGGCTGCATCGTAGTCTTGAAGGTCACTACTTTGTCTTTTGACTTTTTTTGCGCTCTATTTTTAGAGCAGCTTATCTAAGGTGTCAGAGTGGATTCTTTCCTCCAGGTGAATTTCACAGTGTGACACTGGCTGTAGACCAGCAACGGTTTGACTTCAATGCCTGTTTTAAAAGAGTTAGGCCGTCTTAACTGATACACAGTGACCCTGGTCAATTGCGAGTCAGTAAATGATGAAATAAATACCCTGTGTTTCGTTGCTGACATTCTCGATGTGTTTCAAATGCAAAAGAAGCCTTTATGGTTCGGTCTCCAAACTCCTGGTCACATGGCTGCTCATTGGCACAACTTTACTGGCATAATACTGCTGCATTCACAGGCCGAGTGACCGAGTAGCATGCAGGACCCTGTTTGAACTGGCTGGAGAGGAACAAAGCTCTTTTTTAATCCATCCAGGAGGAGGCCCTCCTTTTAAACTGCCAATTTTCTGAACTGAGAGAAAGGGTCACAGGTCACAGATCCAGGTTCAGATAAACAGTAACATCCTGTCCCAGCATCTCCTTCCTGCTAAGTGAAATACTTAAATGACTCCAGTTGCCTAGATGGGTCATAAATAAACTAATGCAACACATCGTTGGTTTTACACATACATAGAGAATATTGCACACAAAACACAATCTATGAAACCAGACATCCACCGATATAAAGAAAGATCTCAGAGAAGCTCCGCAGCTAAAGGGGAGACAGTTGACACTGATGGTGGGCGACAGCATTTTGTTCCTCCATTGTTGGAGCCACATTGTCCTCGTGCCAAACTTGCGGTTTGCCCACAAAAACATTGAAGCGACAGGAGGATCATGTGACTCAATCATCTCAAGTCAAAATAAGACTCACTGAATAATTGATGTTATATAACATCACGACAGCAATCTTCCTTTGAGTAATAATTTGCTGTTAGAGTCATCTTTGCAATAGAGAAAGAATGAATTTGTTCCAAGAGAATCAGCGCTTTGTCAGAGTTTAGGGTCGTCTATTAATCTACATTAAATCTATTCAGGATTCACTAGCACTACTATTGGTAACTACTCATACTGCATAAAGGTGATAAACTTACGGTATTCTCCAGCTGTTGAGTCGTATTAAGGGAATAAAAAGGGCAGAGAAATCGTGTTAAGTGAGACTGACGATTTTCTGTTTGGTATTCAACATCCTCTTAAAGACTTTTTAAGTTTCCATATTAAATAAATTAGCATTTTTGTAACTGATGTATCAAAAATGCTCCGTTCCAAATGGCAGAGGACGTTAAATTCCAGACACACAGTAATATAGGTTGAGCACTGAACCTTTACACACCGTAGAGCAGAGTTTTGACCCTAATTGACCAAGATTGTCTCTTTTGCAGCTTAACAGTTGACTTTTATTTTCCTCGGGTCAATAAGCAGCGTGAAAGGGGAACAACTCCGGTGCTCTATTGAGTTGAAATGAAGAATTAATGAGGTACTTTCAAACAAGGTTACAGTCACAGAAGTGCTGAATGGGTTGATGGCTGGTATTAACTCAAACATAAAATCGAAAGTCCTTTACAGCCAAAAAAACCCCAAACAAGTCTGTTTTAAAAGACGGATAGAAGTTCATTACAACAAAATCAGAACATTTTAAATATGAATAAAGGGCTAAAACTAATTATTGTGTTGACTATTGATTTAGATGCTTATTATTATGATGTGCCCATCACACTTTTTCTAAAATCCTCTGGTGATGTCATCAAATTACTTGTATTACCAAACCTAAAAACAACAAAAAAGCCCCTAAATAATCAATTTACTATCCAATTAGACAACAAAAAGCAGAAAAAATACTAAAACTATCAGTCGATTGTCAAAATAGATTGCAATTATTTTTCTGTTGATTGACTAATTGTTTCAGATCTACATTATTAATATGAAAAACAATTCCCTTTCAATCACATTAAAAAGGAACCATTATAGTGGCTGTAAACTGTAATAATCTAGTTTTGTTGATATTTGTAACATTTAGTGGTAAGAAGTCACTGCTGTGCTGTTTCAGTCAGTGGTCGAATATTGTGGCCTGCACTGAGACATTAACCTTCTATTTATTAAATTGAAATGTTTTCATTAATCTTAATTATTGTTGGTCCTGGATTACTAAAGTTTTATATCAACCGGAGAGAGAAAGCAGCAGAAATAAAGTAGCAAAATTGAACCGATATGAAAATGGCAGGATATAGTTATACATTAGTTATACATTTAAACTTTAAAATGTTCAGTTGTGGATGGATGATCTTTACCTGCCATTACTGATTTGTGGGGGGGAGTTTCTGGAGTGGTCTGAGGGGTCAGATCTTCTGTCTGGAGAGCGGGAGCGGCTGCTACGATGTCTGTCATGCGATCGATTGGAATGGTCGGATGCCAGAGAATGGATATCTGAAATGTCTGATCAAACAAAAGCCACTGTTCAACGACGGCGGCCTGAAACGCACACGGACAAGTCTGGCTTTTCAGCTGCGCCCCATTTCAGCCGAATCCAACACTTAACACCGCTCTCACCGTCTCTGTCGGAGGCGTTGGCTGAAGCAATGCTGTCATCGAGGTCAGGGATGTTCAGCAGGGTCGCCCTGTCGTCCCTCTGCACGACCATTTTTAGCTTGCCCTTTGACCTTTCTATCAGCTTCTTGGCGTCTATCAAGGAGAGGTTTTCTGTCACTGTGCCATTGATCTATAGAAAAGCAGAGAGAGAAGCTATTAGCCATGACATGACAAAGAACAGAAGAAAGAAATAATGAAGTCTTTGTTTCCCATTTTATTCCAATAAAATTGTCATATGAAAAGCTAAGTTTAGGCTACAAATGCATAGTCCTAAAGGCACAAGATCACATGCAAATTAAGTGCAAAACTGACGTTTGTCAGGGTCAAATCAATTTGTAAGCTTAAGATTGGGCTGTGCGGTATCAACAAGCACATCCTTTTGACAATTCTTTCCTTTAATCATTTCCTTCCTTAAGTGCGAACATTCAAAGAGAGTAAAATGTGAGAAGCGATTGATTCAGAACAGCTACAGTCATGCAAGCACCTGTCATGCACAAAGAGCTATTTTATACTTTAATTTCTTTCTAAATGTCAACGAATTGAGTAACATCAAGCAGATAAAGCTGTAAGTGCTGTTACGCAACTTTAGATGGATAGAAATAGATTAGTACAGCAGTGAGTACTCTTCTCTCCATCAGCACAAAAAGGGGAAAAATAAATAATAATATAATGTAATTTTCAATTGTCTCGTTGATGTTTAATATTTCATGATGTATACATATTAAATGTTCACCAGGCTTTCTTGAAGTCCTATGCCTCACCTTCAGAACAACATCTCCTTCCTGGATGTTGCCGTCTCTGGCTGCCAGGCTCTCAGGGGAAATGTCCTTGACAAAGATGTGGCTGGCCAGGCGCAGACCATATTCTGCTTACAAAGTGAACGACAGCAACAAAGACCATGTTAGCACAGAGCTCACGTGGCCACACCGCACTCACCACACTTTGCTGTCAAGCCGCTGCTCCCACTGGGATTAACAGTACTGATTAAAGAAGATTAATTGCTCTTTTACTTAGATTTACTTGAGTAAACTTGGATTTTGCTGCGGCTGGCAAGTTTTGTTTGCTCTGGCAGTTGACCAATGCTGATTTGGAGGTCTTATTCTCTCCTTAAAGTCTGGCTGTCAGTGGCTGATAGTTGGATAAATAAAATGGCAGGTGATTTCCTGGATTACCTCAGAAAGCCTTCTTAGTGCCCTTCCGTTTTTTTTTCATCCCCGACTTTGTGAGCCTCACCTTCATTTTTGCGAGATTTGACAAGTGTGACTTTTGCGGGTCGCGGGGGCAGGTTGTGTGAGCGGCGGTCTGAGCGCGGGGAGAGACTCCTCTCCCGCGAGCCGCTGCGTTCACGTTCCCTGTCCCGTCGCCCGCTGCTCCGCCCACTGCGCCTGCCCATGGCCCCGCCCACACCGCTGTAAGCGCCGCTGCGTCCGCTCCGCGTCTCGTATATCTCTTCATCGTAACTGTCGTCCTCCTCCTCGTCATGCTCCGACATAGTTTCCCTCTCCCCAAGGCGGCCCATGGGGACGTGCACCTTTCTCTTCCGCCTGATTGTCTGAGAAAAGGAAATACGATACGAGATCAGTTACAGTAAGACGAATCATTTACTCTCTCGATCATGTACATTTATCCTACTAGTCCGTTGTGAAAGATATAAGAAATGTCTAAATGACATACAATTTGATAAAAATATGTCAACATTTTGTAGTGACTGACGTAAGTTTAGGAAAGGAATTCACAATGGGCTGTTGACTCACAATTTTGGCAATTTTCCCACTTTTACGAAGCTGCTGGACTGCGTACGCGTGCTCCACATTGTCCATGGAGACAGCATTGACCATAACGACTCTGTCATTTTCCCTAGAGAGTGGACACAGAGATATGAGACATGCTGGAGTCTTTCTGTAGCCGGAAGGGTAATTTAATACTAATAACTTGCAATTTGACCAGGCTGCCAATAATAGGACAAAGTCTTACTGCAGTAGGCCTTCTGCTGGGCCTCCTTTCAGCACATCCGAGATGACAATGGAGGTCTCGCCACTCTGAAAATGAGGGTTATCCCGACCTCCTGATATGGCTATCCCGAAGCCAAACCCTGGTGCCTGCATACAGAGAAACATAGATTAGGATGTTAGTATAGCTTTCTGTGTCGATCAGAATACTGGACCATAATGTAAAGGTCTGGATACAGATAGACAGAGCGGACTAAGAAAAGCATACGCATATATGTATGTATCAAATCTACATTATTACAAAACATACACATCATCAGTGTTTTTCACTGCCAGCAAGCACATAAACTTATAACTGTAGCGAGTTAGAATCTTCAGTGTAGTTTGATTGCAAAAGCATGCACAATTCAATTCAATTATTCAGGCTCCCAAGCCAAACATGTGGGAGGGAATTATGCAGAAGAAAAGCACTGTGATGACTGTGATGTGTTGTTTGTTCCACCTGCAACTGTGTACACAGTAAGCACACTTCCTACATGATGTAATCCCGGAAATAGGAGGGAAGAGAAAATGCAGGGATGGGGGATGGAAGCACAGATAGCAGAAGCAGGAAGGGGAGAGAGAGAGATATCTGGACCAGGACGGGTTTCAACACAGGCAGAAGTAAAGAGCATCTGAGGGCGGACAGATACCTACCCTGTGTAGTGTTACTGTGTGCTGTTCCCAGATGACAGTCTCCTCCATTGCTGCACTCTGGAAGACAGAAATAAAGTACTGTTGTTGGCCTGATCGTCTTATCACAGAAGGGACACCCACAGAAAAGCAAATATGGCAAAAACTCACTGGTTCAAGAAGCTCAAATGTTAATAGTCACAGACCATGCAAAAATAATCTTTCAAATTGATGAATTGTAAACATGTTTATGTTCCACACAGTTTGCTCCTGAAATGGATTTATACTGCAGCCGGAACTGTGACTTTAACCTTTATCTAAGTCAGCCGGATGCTCCTTCATCTTTTCTGAGTGAATAATGTGGATGTTATCAGCACAATCCAGCTAATTGCCTTCATAATGTGTACACTTCAGCTTCCAGGCACAGATGAACACCCAGTGCTGCTGCAGTATACTTAACAACTTTATATTATGATTTGCATGAGTCCTGCACTGGAAAAATAAAAGGAGGAAATGAACAATCGTAAAAAGCCTGCACTGTCAAATGTAGAGAACGAAAGTGCACGTCGAAAACATCAAGTAAAAACAGTCTAAAGTCAACAGACACTAATAGCATTTGACTGAAGTCAATTTCCACTTCATCCCCTCTACTAAGTTAAGAGGTTCTAGTAGAAGAGGGACGCGGTCTCAGTGGGCTCTTCACATGTGAGATCTAATAAGCAGGCGAACTGTCACAGCCACTGTACACATCCAGGGCTGCACCCAGCAGGTTATCGAGTTTGCATCACTGTTACCTATTTACAGTGAGGCAGATAGCACTGTGCTTGGTTTTATCTGCAGTGCACTCACAAACAGACCACACACTAGCAACATACTCTCCTGGTGCATTCACATGTTTACCCGGCATTTAATACAATCACACAACCCTGCTGAATACAATGAGGCCACACTAACAGTACGTCTTTAACTGTAAAGCACATCCTCTCCGTCACATTAATGACCAAAGAGGATAAGATGAAGGTCACCTCCTTCGGCTGTCAGGTCAGCACTGTCCTCCGCGCCTCACTTCTTATCTTATCTCTTCTTCTACATCATTCCACTTCTACCACAATCTCACGACACATTGGCCATTCAATGACTGCGTATGAAATACTACGAGGTTCATCCCTTTGGGGGCAAATTACAACCCGCAGCGCAGCACCTAATGCCAATAACCCACATTTGTCATGTAAATTGATCCTATAGAGTGTGACCTTAATAGGTGAGACGATCACACATCTCCCTCCCGCTTCGCTGGTGATTTCTTTTGACACCTGGAACACTTACGGTACGCTCGCCTAGGCAGAGGACTCATTGGGAAGAGGGATCTCTCATGTTGCGGCACATTAAAGTGTGATGACGGACGAGCGACGGGACATGAACCGTACATTAAAAGCAGCATTGGTTTCAGTGCTTGGAACCTCGGCTGACATCATTGCCACTTTGTTGGCAGCTTCATACCCGAAACGTCTAGCGAGTGTCAGTCCAACTTCATGTTGAAGATTAATCTGCACCACATCAGCACGACAACCTGCTCATGGTATGGCTAAAGTGATAATGAGCCACAGGCAAACATCCTTTGTTTTTGTACGATAGAAAAGTCTGAGGAGGTAATTTAGCCGACTGTCTCTGCTGCCGTCCTTGTTTTATTGTTTTACCACCCGGGCTTCCTTCCACACATCGTCCTCTTATCTGTCACGACCTGTCAGCCAAGTGCCAACTTCAGCGAGTGTCTGGGAATACAGGCGGCTGAATAAGTCGCCACAAGTGGCCCCAGACGTTCTCAGCTTGGCAGCGACAGTCACAAACTCCTCGAGCAGCTTATGGCGGGACTCGTGCGAGGAGGGGGAACAAAAGGATTGAACAGGGGAACTCCCCCTGGCCTTTTTTACCTTGAATGCACTGCACTTGAGAGAGGAAAAAAAAAAAGACATCTGAATATTAACAAGACTGCTGCAAACAGACGCATGAATTCTCACTGGAAAGTTTGCTCTGGAGGAGGATTTATGTTCGTGTCTTCTTGATCAGCACTGTGGAAACGCTGATGCAAAGAACTCCAACGTTTCGTCTAAATTTATGGTTTGTCACTAAACGGTAAAGTTACGGGAGGTACTTGTTTCCAGTTGACATTCCTACTTTCAGAAATTCTGTATCTGCATTTATGAAGCATAACACACACACACACACACACACATGCACACGCACACCACTTTGAAGGGATGTAATTTTGCTTTCTCCTCCTGCAGAGCATGTTGCTCTGGTAACAGAGGGGGGACAGTGTGGTGTTGTGACATTTTCAGGCCGTGTCTGAAGGTTCCTCTGAACCATGGGAGGTTGAAAAAAGACACGGCTGAATTCATTTAGAAACAAAAGCTTTTTGGGAATTTTAAACTACCATTCTCATTGTTGTTGCACCGTGTGTCCCTAAACACAGTCTTCACTAATTACAAACATGTTACCTCAGAAGTGCTGTTCTTTGTAGGAATTAACAAAGATTTTAAAAAAGAAATGCTTTGCAGTACATTAAAACCAAAAACTGCTGCACGGCTCTCTGTGTTCAGTCTCACAACCAAACGTCAGAGGCAGAGACACTAATCTCAAAGGTCAAGTAAACATAAAAGAAAGAGAAGGGTCGACTCCGCACTGCTCCTGTGTAGTTTCTACTGAAGCGTCCAGTGACTGAGGAGTTTTTGTGGCACCGTTGTGTTCGCCCTTTATGGCCACAATCTACTGGTGCCAACAGAAGCTTGAAGCCAGAGCTGGCAGCCGCTCCACAGCAGAGACACACCATGTTGGTTTGGGTCATGCTTGGGGGATTACAGCCAGCACTATAACACAGATGGACTACAACACAGATGGATCACACACAGCCGAGTGGAGAACGGACAGGAAAGCTGTGGGCAAAATGGACTATGTCAATATCTAAATGGTAAACGACACAATTATTCAATAAACCTAGTGTGGCTTTATTCTTCGGCAGAACAAACTATTTAAGCCTGTCAAAGAAAACCTCTTATCAGAAAACTGAAAAACACCGATCAATTGTTGAAGTAATTTAATGTACTATTTTTCAAACCCCAAGATATTCAGTTAACTATATAAACACAGGCAAAATACTCACATTGGAGAGGCTGCAACCAGCCTGGTATATTTGCCTAAAATGGCTTCGATGATTAATCTATTATCGATTTGCTAACGACTAATCAAAAAATGGACTTATCATTGTAGCTTTAATTTAAGACAAAGTACTTGTGTGACCTGGCAGCACCGTCTGAAGTACAAAGGGAGATCATCAGATTTTGGCGACTGTTGGCGAGTCTCCCAGACACTTTGGCAAAGTACCCGTCTTCTGACAGTTCTTTTCTAATCAATTTGACAAAAAAAACTATTTGGCCGGTAAAATAGTGAAGAGCGGCTGATCTTGGTGCTTCATTGCAAGACAAATAGCAAAAACGCAAAAAAATGATATACATATACTTAATACAAAAGAGGGACTTGTTTTTAGACAATGCATCTTGAATATCTTGTTAAGTGAAATACTACTTTTAAATATTGCAGACTTATGACACACAACACTTCTTAATACTAATGAAATGTAGCTCAAAATTAGTTTTTCCAGCTAATTTCAAGATATCTTTACCCACATTTTACATCATATTCCAAGAAGTTTTGTCAACCTTTGTACTTAATACTAGTAAAAAGACCTTGTTGTACTTATTGTTTTTTTAAACTTATCTATTTCTTCCCTTTCCAGATTATGTACTGTAGCTACCACAGAAACAGAAAACAGTCAACCTTTACCCACCTGAAACTAATTGGTGGAAGCAATTGCTTTGCTACGTTACAAGTAGTAATTCTTAAATCCTTAAAACCAACAAGTCCCCACAATGCCAGCCCAACACGAGCCGAGAGGAGGGAAGCTGAGATGGCGTTTCATTTTGTATTCACTTTGGAGAATCGTTCAAATTAAAGAGTGCTGGCTCCCCAACTCTCTATTCAGCAGAAAAACAAAATCATATTTCTTCCAAAGAGGGAACTGAGGCAATATGGTGCGGTGTTCAATTATCTGACTAAGAGAATAGATTTTGTGCTGTAGTATGGTTTAGGGGTGAGGCAGAACCGTATTCAATTTTGACCGCTCTGGGACAAGAGGGGCTAAAAATAGCTCTCATTAATTCTGCCGTTGTGATGCTGCAACAGAGTGATTTAAGGGAAACTTGCAGCATGAACACCGGAGAACGTTTAATAACCTCTTGTTATATTAAATGCCACGGACTCACTGGGACAAATGATGCATTACGGCATAGGAAATACATTCACTATCTCTCTGGTGCCCATTTGTTGGATTTGGCCCGAGGAAAACAGAGAGGTAGATCATGTTCACAAAGCCTTTACAGCGCCAGCGCAGTGAAAATGTGGCTATTCAAACAAGTACTACGATAAAGAATGTTCAACGTTGATGCTGGGACACTCGGGGTACACAGAGAGGTACAAAAAGGACATTTTTAGCTTTGAATTATGATGATTAGCTGAAACAAAACCAACTTAGGAAAATGACTTCTCAACAATTTAATAAAACGTGATAATGGTGCGATACATTTCTTCCATTCATCTTATGTATTCAATCTATTTCTAGTATCAGTTTGAGATAAGACACCACTTTTTTTTCCAGATCCTTATTTGAGACCCAAATGAGCTTCCACAGTCCTACAAATACAACTCCCCACGTGATGAGAGCAGCAATGAAGCTGCATGTGTCTCCAGCGGGGGAAAGAAACGCCTCTCATTGGTTCCAAAGTTCTTAGTTCTTCAGAGCCGTGAGATCGTTAAATCAAACGAATGACACTGACACAAAAGACTAGCAAACAAATTGCTAGAACAAGGATACTTTCAGGACAGTGTGCGAGTTGCAATGCGGCCAACGACAGAAAAAACAACAACAGGATCACACTCCACTGTGGCTGCTGGCAGTGAAGCAGCAAACAAGTAGAATCGGATGATTGATCACTTCAGAAATTGAAAACGATGTT